>APFE030627201.1:25878-51486 GCA_000404065.3 Pinus taeda
AATATTTCATGATATATAGATTAACTCTAGATATATATGGGAGGGAAGAACAAAGGCATAGAGTGACAGAGGTGGAGCTACAAGGGAGAGATATAGATAAACTAAAGGAAAGGGGAGAGAAGGAATGAAGAGAGAGAGGGAGAGGGGTGAGAGACCTAGAGAAGGGTAAGAGAGGAAGAGGGAGACATAAATCTGGAGGTGGTAGAGAGAGGAGAGGGGGGGAGAAGGAGAGAGGGAGGGATATAGTGAGAGGATTGGAGGGTAGAGAGAGAGGGAGAGAGAGATGAGGGAAGAGAGAGGAAGGTAGGAGAGAAAGGGAGAGAGGATGGATGAGGGAGAGGACATGAGAGAGGGGAGGAGATACCGAGGGATAGAGAGATGGATTTATAGGGGGAGAGGGATAGGGAAGAAGAAATGCATACAGAGTGAAAAGTGGAGAGAGAGAGGGAGGGAGTGACAAGGGAGAGATGAAGAGAGAGTGTGTATGCCTAGGGGTGAGATAAAGAGACAAAGAATGATAGATGGAAACATGGGGGGGCGGAGAAGGATAAGGCAAGGGATATAGTAACATAATTGGAGAGAGAGAGAGGGAAATACAGAGAGGGAGGAAGGAAGAGAGAGAGGAAGAGAGTGATGGGGGAAGAAAGAGGATTGGATAAGAGAGAGACAGAGAGTGATGGGGGAAGAGAGAGGGAGGTAGGAGTGAATGAGATAGAGGGGGGGTAGAGAGATGGAATTGGAGAGGGAGTGAGGGAGGGATAGAGAGATGCAGTTGGAGGGGGGAGAGGGAGGGAAGAAGAAATACATAGAGACTAATAAGTGGAGAGAGAGTGGGAGTGACAAGGGAGATATGGAGAGAGAGTGTGTATGTTTGGGGCTGAGATAATGAGACAAAGAAGGATAGATGGAGAGAAGAGGAGAGAGAAGGGGAGAGAGAGGTATATAGTAACATAATTGGAGAGAGAGAGAGTAGCATAATTGGAGGGTGGAGAGAGAGAGAGTAGCATAATTGGAGGGTGGAGAGAGAGAGAGTGAGAGTGATAAGGAAGATGGAGAGAGAGGGAGAGAGAACAACAAGAGGGAAGAGAGATAAAAACTGCGGGGAGAGAGAGAGACAGGAGGAGGAGGGAGTGATAGATAGATAGATTAAAGAAAGAGAGAGTATGTTTTGGGGGTGATATGGAGAGACAAAGGGATATAGAGATATATATGGAAGGTGAAGAGAGGGAGGAAGAGAGAGATGGAGATAGCGAGGGAGCGATAGAGATATTGATAGATATGGAGTGAGAGTGTGTGTGAGTTTTGGGGCATGAGATAATGATACAAAGGAGAGATGGAGGGATATATAGATATATATATATATAGAGGGGGAGAGAGGGAAGAATATTTCTTGCATTAGATGCAATGATTTAAAATTATATGGTGATTTCTAATCCTATTTGATTGCTTGCACTAAATGCATTGGTTTTAGTGTAGATGTTGAATTTTAATGATATTTGATTACTTGCAATAGATGTATTGATTTCAGTGTAGATGGTGATATCTAATCCTATTTGATTTCTTTCACTAGATGCAATATTTTCAATGTAGATGTTAATTTCTAGGTATATTTGATTGCTTGCACTAGATGCAATGATTTCAATGTAGATGATTTCTAATCCTTTTGATTGCTTGCACTAAATGCATTGATTTCAATGTAGATGGTGATTTTTAATCCTATTTCATTGCTTGCACTAGATGCATTGATATCAGTGTAAATGTTGATTTTCAATCCTATTTGATTACTTGCACTAGATGCATTTATTTTAGTGTAGATGTTGATTTTTGATCCTATTTGATTACTTGCATTAGATGCATTTATTTTAGTGTAGATGTTATTTTATAATACTATTTGATTTCTTGCATTAGATGCATTGATTTGAGTGTAGATGTTGATTTCTGATTTGATGTAATTGGATGTATAATGGTACATTAATTTTAAAGTGATTGGATTAATAATGTGCATTGATTTCAGTGTAAGCACAAAAGATTATTGACAATATACATTATTTTTTTTGCTATTGTAATTGAAACTATTAATATTGGAGAGCAAGAGAGACAAGGCATGATGTTTATTGAAATTGCTCAAGCTAAAGGTTTAAATGGTTTACAACTTCAACTATTCTTTCTATATAATTGATATGAAAAGATGACAAAACTAACAAGGGTGACAATAAGAATAATACAAGAAAATAGTTTGAGATTGATCACAATGAAGAGTATTTGTAGTTGACTACTTTCTTATCATTTACATTTTCTATCATTGAACACTATTAAATTGTCACTTTGCATTCAAAATTTTTGTTTCATCATTTTTCATCATTAAAGTTATTAAAATTGATCATCTCAACAAATTGAGGTAACTAAGAAAATTTAAAATTAAATCACGACATAAATCTCAGACATATTTAGCATATTTAAAATGATTATATTAATATTAGATGTATTTACATATTATTGATAAATTTATTCATATGTTCGATAGATTTTCCTTGGCTGCACACAACTGAAACTAGCCTAGATCCATCTTAACTCTAGATCTATCAAGTGTCGAGAGGGATAAAATATCTCAAGGTGCAAACCTTTCCTCAAAAAAGAGTCTTGCACTTCGAGAGATTTGATCCCTCTTGGCGCTTGATAGATTTGGAATTAAGATGGATCTAAGTCGGTTTAACACTCCAACACAAGTTAAGAAATCTAATAAATACACCATTTTTTATATCGATTTTATATTCTTATAGTTTATAGTATACGAATGAATATAAACTCATTTTAAATGGGTATAAATTTATTTTAATTTTTAGTTATTTAAAAAATATATATTTAATGGCCATTGAATATGCAACCTATAATAAAAATTATTATCAATACTTTGTTTTAAATATTTATATTACACTATAATACATAAAAAGGCGAGTAACTTATCATACAAATTATTATGAATAATATTTTAATTAAAATTTAATATTAATTGAAATTTTACTTAATTAAATAGTTAATTATTAATTGATAAAAAATTAATAATTATTAAAATTAAGAAATTATTTATATAAATTAATAATTAATTAAATTTGTAAATGACTTAATTTATGATGTAAAACATTAGTTAATTTATTATAAAAAAGATTAAATTTAAAAATCAATATAAAATCAATAATTAATTAATTGGTGACTTAATTATAAAAATACAATAATAGTTTGTTAATAAATTATTTACTAATTATTTATAATTAATAAATAAATATTAATCAATGAATTCATTATTAATTAATTTAATAATTTAATTATTTATTATTTATGATTACTATAATATAATAGTTATAGATAATTGATCCATTATTTACATTATAAAATTAGTTTAATTTTAATAAAAAGTTAAAACAAAATTAATATAAAATTAATAATTACTTTTTTCATCATAAAAAATGACTGATAATCAATCATAATAATTGTCGCATTGTGACAATGATATTCTCAATGTTTTTCTAAATAGGCAATCACGGTCAATGTTAATCAATTATATGTATACCATACACAATGATAGCCAACATTGTTCTCTCATAGTCATCTTTAGTCAAACATGGTCAATCATGGTCAACCAAGGTTGATCATCTCATTGTGACAAATATTATATGGATGTGAAAATCAACTATGGTCAACCATGGTCAACAATATTTTATAAAATCAGTCATGATCAACCATGGATAATGATGGTGAACCATTGTCCAACATCGCATTGTGACAAAGATTGTCTTGATATGAAAATCAATGATTGTCTCAACTATGATCGAATGTCACATTATAGAAAAGATTGTCTCAATATGATAAGCATGGTCAACCATTGTCAACCATGGTCAATTATGACCTTGGTCAATCATGTTCAACCATGTTTTATAAAATCAAACATTTTCATCCATGGTCAATCATGGTCAACCATGGTCGAATATCGCATTGTGACAAAGATTGTCTTGATATGAAAATCATCCATGATTGAGCATGATCGACCATGGTCCAACATCGCATTGTGACAATGATTGTCTCAATATGAAAATCAACCATGGTCAACCATGTTTAATTTAGTGTTTATAATATTTATCTTAGGGTTTAAATATCTTAGGTTTATAATATTGGTACCTTGGGTTAAGTATTATTCCCTTGGGTTTATAATATCAATCATGGTCAACCATGGTCAATCATAGCCAACCATTATTAATGATGGTCAATTGTGGCCGATTGTCACATTGTGATAATGATTGTCTAAATATGAAAATCAACCATGGTCAACCATGGTCCAACATCACATGGTGACAAATATTGTCTTGATATGAAAATAAATCAAGGTAAAAAATGGTCAACCATAGTACAATGCTGCATTTTGACAGGGATTCTCTAAATATGGAAATCCACCATGGTCAACCATGTTTATTTTAGAGTTTAGAATATTTTTCTTAGTGTTTATATACCTTGGGTTTATAATTTTTCTTCCCTTGGGTTTATAATATAAATACCTTTAGTTTACTAATCTAAGGGTTCATATTCCTAGGGTTTCATATTATTCCCTTAGGTTTATAATCCCTTGGGTTTTTAGTATTAATCTAGGGTTTTTAGTCCCTTGGGCTTACAATATCAATCATGATAAACCATGGTAAACTATGTTTTATAAATTTAATCATGCTCAACCATCATCAACCATATTTTATAAAATCAATCGTGGTCAACCATGGTTAATCATGGTTATCCATGCTCATACATCACATTGTGACAAAGATTGTCTGAATATGAAAATCAATCATTGTCTCAACCATGGTCCAATGTTGCATTATGTCAAAGTTTTTTTAATTATGATAATCATGGTCAACCATGGTTGAATGTCGCATTGTGACAAAGATTATCTAGATATGAAAATCTTGCATGGTTAAGTATGGTTGACCATGGTCCAACGTTGCATTGGGACAATGATTGTCTCAATACGGAAATCAACCACGGTAAACCATGTTTATTTTAGTGTTTATAATATTTAACTTAGGGTTTATATACATTGCGTTTAAAATATTAGTCCCTTGTGTTTAATATTGTTCTCATGGGGTTCTAATATCAATACCTTTGGTTTATTATTCCCTTGTGTTTATTAATCTAAGAGTGCATATTCCTAGGGTTTAATATTATTCACTTAGGTTTATAATCCCTTGAGTTTTTAGTATTAATCCCTAGGGTTTCTTATTCCCTAGGGTTTATATTATTGATCCCTAGGGTTTATAATATCGATCATGGTCAACCATGTTTTATAAACTCAATCATGGTCAACCATGGTCCAACGTCATATTGTGACAAAGGTTGTCCCAATATAAAAATCGATCATGATCAACCATGGCAAACCATTGTCAAATATTACATTGTTCTAAAGATTGTCTCAAATAGACATAATATTTATTTTATATTTTTATATATATATATTATGGTCCTGGAATATGGAACATACAATAAAAATGGTTATCAATAATTTGCTTTAAATATGTATTATTACACTACAATATATAAAAGGGCGAATAACTTATAATAAAAATTATTATGAATAATATTTTAATATTAATTGAAATTTTAATTAATTAAATAGTTGATTATTAATTGAAAAAAAAAATATTAATTAATTAAGAAATTGATTATATATAGTTAATAACTATATGTATTTAGAAATTACATAATTTACGATGTAAAATTTGTTACTTTATTATAAAAAAACTTAAATTTAAAAATAAATATAAATCAATGGTTAATTAATTGGTGACATAATTATAAAAATACAAAGGGGTGAAGTAACTTATAATAAAAAGTATTATAATTAATATTTTATCTAATTAAATAGTTAATTATTAATTGATAAAAAGATTAATAATTAATTATAAAGAAATTGATTATATGATTAATATTTAATTGTATTTAGAAATTACTTAATTTGCCATCTAAAATTTTTGTTTTTCAATAGCTAGTATAGTATATTCTCGCTCGTAATCTCATGCTAGTGATTAAAATAAAACAATATATTTATTAGGTAACGTGCAATATCCTTTATCTTCACCAAGAAAATTTGTCCTAACTTGGCACTGATACAAATGTGCATGTTTTCATTAACGTCTTGATCCTTTCTACAATTCCATTCCATTGTTGTATGTACATGATCCTTTCTACAATTCCATTCCATTGTTGTATGTACAGAGTATTCTCATACCTTCCTTTACCACATTCCTTATAGAATCCCTCAAATTCATTTTCACACAATTATCCACCATTGTTCTCTCTTATAATCTTAATTTTCTTTTTTCTTTAATTATCCATTATAGCCTTTAACAAATCCATGTATTTCTGGAAGAGTCATGCATAAATGAGCCATATTACAAAAACTACTTAGAGATGGAACAAGTCCAAATACATCATTGTGTGCCAAAAATGATATTCTCTCTATATTTATAGCATTGATAGAGAATCTTACATGATTCTATTTCCCATATAAGCATTGTTTACATAAATCAAAATCTAGAAAGAAATGACACTTATATTCTCCCATAACTTTACCATGTACTAATCGATCTGGTAATTGAAGGTCCTTTTCTCTAATATGTCTCAATCTTGATGCAATATCATATTCTTCTCTCCAGATACAATGCCTCTTTTTTCCCTCATTATCTATACTCTTTAGAGGAATGGAAATATTGTTACTATCACTAATAGTGCTTCCCAATAGTTGATACAAACTTCCAATTTTAACTGCCCTCATCAATACCATTTCTATTTGAACCATTTTATGATTTTTATTTTGAAACATTTTTTTTACACCCCTCTCACCCATATTTCATCCAAAATCCAATTTATGGCCAAAGTTGGAATGTGCACAACACTAAGGACTATTTTAATCCTTTCATCTATGATCTTTAACTTGAATTTTCCTCATCCTATGATTCTACCTATTGATTCATCTCCTAAGAAAACATCATCATTATCATCATACCTTCCATACTTTCAAAACTGCTCCCTATGAAGATCGATATAGAAACATGCTAATGAGTTGAGTAGACCTTCTTGATGATCTTCATGTGTGCCTAAAAAAACCAATTAGACATTTTCTCCTTATTTAAATGAGGCATTTTTTTCCATATAAGGGACATCATTAAGTTCCTTACCTCTCCCAACACCTATCTATATTATTTCCTGCAATTCCCTTAGTTTTACATCTCTATACTAACTTCACAAATTTTCCTAGAGATTTATATGTACCTCTCAAATTAGATATCCCATTTGATAACTTACCTTTGTTTATATCCTAGGAACATCTTCTCATAAATAAGGAACTTTCCTCTTATATAATCATATTGTGCTCTTTTCGTTTTAATCCAACTTGGTATCATTAAGAATTAACATACTTATAAGTGTAGTACCTATATCACAATGATTCATTAATCATTTTCCACTGAAATATACATCATGTTGAACTTCAATAACTCAAAAAAGTTCCCATTAATTTTCTCTATCTCTATCTTTGAACTAATCTGCATTTTTCTTTTCATTACAAGAATCAATACCATGGATATCACACTATAACAAGGTTTACCATACATTTGCAAAACAACCGTTAGCCAAAAATGTGTCCCATTTCATCCAAACTAATTTGATACAAAATGTTGATTTTAACCCATTATAGTTAAATGTTCCAAACATATTTTTAGTAAAACAGAAAATAGGCTATGGTACACAAAGAAATTTAACATAGTGATTCTACATTGGATGCTCAAACTAGGAAAACAGAAAGTTTATAAATATATTATCAATTTACAATATGTATAAATTGTGGAATCCATAAACCTCTAATTCATTAACCATGGATTAGCATACAACTATAGTTCCTTAATTGAAACTATAAAACCATGAGATGAACCACCACACACAAACAAATTGCTAAAATTAAAACCATGTGCCTAAAAGTGCAAAAAATAGATGCAAATTTTTTTGAAAGATAATTATTTTTTTGATTGCTCTATGTCCCTTACGAAGAAACCAAATAAAGGATCCATTTCTTCCCCTGTGAACGTCGTGTTGTGCCTATCACATCAAAATTACATGTGGGCCTCAATGTGCAAAGAATATGACACATACACAACAACATCAACTCCCACTACACACACATGTCGAATTATTTATTTGCAATTTATTAGAGAATATTGTAGGGGGTAGAAATTCCTCACATTAATCAAGAGTAAGAGAATACAATCACTTAACCGTAACTGTCAAAAGTGGTAGGGACATGTTAGATTATAGGTCACTAGGGAAGGATGGGGTTTTATTGATTTTTGGTATTTATTTGTTGTTCCATTATTGATTGGAGTAAAGGAATATGATATTTCAAGGATTATAGAAGTAGAGGACATATATAACTATCTTAAGCCACAATGTCCATTACAACTCCATTTTCACTCCATGCTACTTTGTAGCTTCATTTGATAATGAAAAGGAAGAGACCAAGGATTAGTCCTCACCATCTTGTTGGGTTCTACTGTATTAGATTTTCTATGGTATATCTTGTATTCAATCTATTTAATTAATTTGAATGCTATACTTAAACAAAAGAGAGAATAATCTATAAACATTGCATAATAGAAAATAGTAATGCTTGTTGTGATGAACCATTCCAATAGAGTATCCAAAACAACTTAAATATTACACTCAAATTGTGAAAAGCACCGCCATATATATATATAATATATAATGTCTAGCATGATGGTGCCTTATCTATGAGAAGTGATATGACAAATAGTTGATTCACAAAAATCCCTTAACAAGAAAGAAGTAACTACCTTTTACAACAATGTGATGTAAAAACATTATAATATACAAAACCTCAATCCTAGGAGTTGAGGTGCCAAATGAAATGTCGGCCTCAAAATATTATGTTGGAATGTTGCCTTCCCTAAGCCATTTTTTGACATCCAAGCTCTACTTCCTTAATTAATTCCTTGACATAAACATATTTAAATTACCTATGCTCATAAATTAGTTTCAAAACCTATTTCAACTATTTATGGCCCTCAAGAGTGATGGTAAGGATCCAAAAATTGGACTAGAAGTTGAAAATCCAAAAATAGTATAAATCATAATCACTTATGAGATTGTGGAATAGTTGAAGGGTCACCTTGGTAAGTACTATGAGAAAATCTATGTTGGGGTTATGTTTCAATTTCAAACCATATTAGAGCGAAATGAAAAAAGATTATGTGGTGAAGAAAGAAATACATAGGTATTTAAAGGTCCAATGCAGGTTCTTTGGCTATTGTGAGGAATTATTATGTTGTGTGTAATGCATAATAATTATCTTGGTCATCCCTTCGAATATTTTGAATGAACATAAATTCCCATAAGGTTTTAAAGCTTGAATGTGGTGACTTACAAAGTGTAGGCATCTATGCAGAAAATTTCACATTTGTAACATAGACTGCTTTCATATATGATCTAATTTATAATACTCACAAAAATTATCTTGAATCTTTTAAGAGTAAGATATCAAATTTCTTTTATTATTTTTTGTTCTAAAATAAGTTATTATTCAATGCCAAAGAGAGATTTAAAAGTTGGTGTACTATTATGTAATGCATCAATGCATCATCAAAATATTGATATAACAATTATATACCTTTTTAATATGCACTTTGCTTCAAGAGATTCAGTATGAGGTGAGTCATAGGTAATGATGATTAAAATAACAACTCAAATGCATTGATATTTTGAAATATTTAGGCCAACCTTTTGAAACAGTTTTCCTAATGGTCATCAATTGAGTGCATGTTGTTTCCATTGACTATGTGTATGTCTAGAAATTATTGTAGGGAGTTGTATTCTTTTTCTCAATTGTATAAAAACTTTTTTGTTCATTTCTAGATTGTGTGCATTTCTACAACTTAAATTATATTTTATTGTGAAATAAAGTTTTTGGAATTAGTAACTAATGGAGTATAAATAATTGTGCACTCTAATTATATGATTAAGTGTTAGGAACAAATAATAAATTTAGGTAAATAATACCATGATAGTAATATTAGATTTGCTAAGTACTTGCTAGTTTTTTGGAATAAGGTTATAGGTGTAGGAATTTACAGGGTAAGTTCCTTAGATAGAACACCAAAGGACACCGCTCATAAATAGATCATAGATCAATACACCAATATTATTGACGTGGTTAAAGCCCTCAAAGAGGGAAACAATCCATGGCCTAAGCAAATGCGGCCACTTTAGGAAATTTATTAATAAAAGAAAGAAAATTTACATAATCTTCTCTAATAAAGGGTCACCGTACAAATGACCCTCCATTCTATTTAAATAGAGATAATGGACCAATCTCTTGTTAAGCCATGGATCAAGTGTCGGTAATACGGGAAGAGAATGAACTGTTGGATCACTTCATGTCTAGGACATATCGTGACCATCAGATTGTAAGTTACAAAATTACATGGTAAAGAAACACACTTTACCTAACTCTACACTAGACCAAGTTATACCTAACTATTTCCCATGTGTCAGAATATCCTAACATCCCCCCTTAAGAACAACTTGGGATAGGATTTAAGGATGTACAAATATGACACAATTGGAGAAGGAAGGAGGCATTAGAACCTTCCCGCCCTTGGTGACAACTTACGGAACTCTAACCATAAATCGAAGTTTAGTAAACTTCACCTTTGTGAGAGCCTTTGAAAAGATGTCTACAACTTGATCATTGGTTGAAAAATATTTCACTTTAAGAACATGGTCATCAATGACCTTTCTGATGAAGTGCATGTGTAGTTCAATGTGTTTGCTGTGCTGATGTTGGACTAGATCTTTACATAGTTGAATGGCACTTTGATTATCACATCAAAGTATAGTTGGATGGTGCTACTGAAAGTCAAAGTCTGACAGGATCTGATGAAGCCACGGGGCTTTCTTACTAGCTCCTATGGCGCCATGATACTCTAGTTCTGCTGTGGAAAGAAAAATGGCACTTTGTTTCTTGCAAGCCCATGTAATAGGTCTAGAACCAAGAGTGAAGACATACCATGTAGTAGAATTCTAATCATCAGGGTCATGAGCCCAATTGGAATCAGTGAAACTAACCAATAGAGGAGATGCTTCTTCACTGTAATGAATCCCAAACTGAACTATACCTCAAACATAATGAAGTATTTATTTAGACACTTTCCAATGACTTTCATGTGCGTTTTGCATAAACCGAGCAATAATGCCAACAAAAAAGGAAAGGTTAGGATGGGTATGGGTCAGATACAAATTTTTTCCTACAAGCTGGCGGTATTAGGTAGCGTCAACTTCAAGGGAAGTACAAGTGACTGAAAGTTTGGCTCCAGACTGAAAGGGAGAAGGGGCTATATTACAGTCTTCCATGTGAAAGTGGCGTAGAAGATCACAAGCATACTTGGATCAGGAAAGGGACCCTGGATTGCAAGAATTGAAGACCAAGAAAATAATGCAAGTGTCCTAAGTATGTCATTTTAAACTACTTTTTAAGGCTAGAATTCACAAGTTTTATAAGGTTGGGATCACTACCAGTAAGGATAAGATCATCAACATAGAGATCAAGATTGATAAGAGACTTACCCACTTTCTTGGTGTAGATAGCATTGTCATAATGGTACCTAGAAAAGGTAGTATCTAAAAGAAAGTTATCCATTTTTGCATACCAGGCCTGAGGGGCTTTCTTGAGACCATAAAGGGATTTCTTAAGCTAACATACAAGGCTGGAGTCTATTTGTATAAGGCCAGGAGGTTGTTCCATATAGATTTCTTCATGCAAGTCCCCCTGCAAGAAGGTGGATTTAACATCCATTTAATGGACTTCCCATTTGAAAGAGGCAGCAAGCGAAAGAACAAGGTGAATAGAGTTCATTTTGGCAACAGGGGAGAAGGTTTCAGTATATTCAATGCCTTCAACTTGTGAACAACCATTAGCAACAAGACGATCTTTATGTTTATCAACTTGTCCATCTAGTCAAAACTTGGTTCTGTAAAGCCATTTGCATCCAACAAGTTTTTGTCCCTTTGGAAGAGGAACAAGATCCCATGTATCATTTCCCAATAATGAACAATATTATTCATTCATAGCTGTGTCCCAATCTGGATGGCCTGAAGCTTTTGCAAATTTGTCAGGATCATAATTCGCTGAAGCTTGAGCTAGTAAAGGAGAGGCTCTATTGAACTAAGAACATGTACATCGCTGATCTGTAGGATCACCTAGAAGAGCACTTGTTGCATCCCAAGTAGCCCGAACCCATTTTGGAAGCTAAGGAGATGAAGGAGGATCCTAAGAGGGTGGGGGAGGATTTTCATCCTCTCTGTCATCATCTGAACAAGAAATATTTTTAGAATAAGAAGGGATAGAGAGAGGTGGCACATAATGGGAAGAGTTGATGACCCAAAGTTATTAAACTTATACAACCTTGTAGAATCATCAGCAATGCCATTAGCTAAAACCTATTTATGATCTCTTAGGTCCTTACTTACAACATTATGAGGTGAAAATTCAACGGTTTTACCTTCACCTGATTGAGTTATCTGATATACAGATACAAGGTTGCAAGATAAGGTTAGAACAAATAATACATCCTTAAATTGACTATTGTCTAGAAGAACAGTTCCATTCCCTACAACACTAAGAGATATATCATCACCAACGTATATATTTGTGGTGTTACAATAATTTAAAGAAGAAAACATAGCTTTGTTTTGGCCATGTGATAAGAACCTCCAGAATCAATGAGCCACTCACGAGAATGAGAAGAAGAAGACACATTTAGTGCATAACCAGAACGAGATGCTTGAAAACCACATGCAGAAAGTGTTATTCCTAAAGATGAAGTTGAAGATGAAGAGTGCTCCAAATGGATGTTATGATTCTTCATTGCTACTTCCAAGGTTTCCATCTTATTAAAGGATTTGGATTCTAAGTGGCCCTCTCGATTACAAAAGTGACAATGCCTATTAGTCTTCTTCCCTTTGTTTTCATTTTCCTTATCATTTTCTTGAAATGATTTTTCATTTTGGGACTGAAATTGCTTAGGACCCTTGTTTGGTTTAGGACCATTCTTTTTAGGATACTACTTCTTACGATTCTTTGAATTTGGTTGTTGATTCATGGCTAAGGCTTTCTTAGGAGAGTTTCCAAGATTAAGAAGACTAAGATGTAAGAGTTTTTCTTGTTCTCTTATTAAAGAATCACAAAACACATCAAAAGAGGTGGACTTATAGTCTTGTCCTTGAGAAATAAAGGCTTCTCTAGTAGAATGGAAGATGCAAACAAACACACAGTAGGCTGGTCCCAACTTAGTAAGTATGGAATAGATAAGGCTACCATCTTCTTTCTTAACCTTAACACCTTACAAGAGAAGTCTAAGGGTCATGAACTTGGACAAAAAATATTCAATGGAAGAAAAGTTATTGGGGTCCAACGTAAGCAACTCATTTTCAAGTTGATGGACTCTAATTTTGTTTTAAACTCCAAAAGCTTTAGTGAGTTGTTTCATTGCTTCATTAGGGGTATCAAGTTCTGCGATATGGAATCTAGGGTCTAGAGAAATAGACATCCCTATCAACTCATGTGCTTGATCTTGCCTATTTTCCCATATGGCTACCTTATCTTCATCTTTAGTTTTAGTTTCTTGGCCTGAGGCTATTCTATAAAGACTTTTACTTCTAAGTAAGTCCACAATGTAGGACCACCATTGGAAGTAGTTGGTGTTGTCAAGAATAACTTGGCATGAAATTTCTATTTTAACATAAACTAAAGCTATATATGTTAAAACTAAGTGTTCCAATGGAAAGATCTCGAAAAAATAGGCTGATTAAAAAAAACGGCTTCCGGATGAAAACGTTATGGCTTTTTGAACAAAAGTTGTTGAAGATGCCCATGATGTGTGTGAATGTGCGGAAATGAATAGTAATGTTATATTTGAAAAGAAATCCCCTCCCTTTCCAAACTTAATCTAATTAGCTCACTTAAAAAAAATAAAATATGTGACCCTCTTTTATAAATAAGTGAAAGTCATTTTTACAATGGTACTTCATGAGTTACCCAATAAATTGTAACTTAAATAAAAGATAAAGAAACTTTAGAATTATAAGTGATTCACTTTTTATAATGGGTGATAAAACTTTTACATAAAGTAACTTTAAAACAAAAGTTACATGTGATTTTTGAAAAAGTAACTCAACAAAAAGAAAAATATGAACTCAAGGCATCTATTCTCATTAAGTAACTTTGGACCAAGTGAGCTAGTTTAAAATGTGAGTAACTTTTGGAAAAGAGAGATATTTTTTTTTTAGTCACTTAAGCTTTGGGGTGCATTCTTACTTCAAAAATCTCCTTTTTCCTACAAAACAAAAAACCACACAACACAACAAGGACATACAAAAAAAACCAAACCTTACGGCTTGAAGTTAGCTTTCGTCGGAAGCTACATATTTTCCTCAATGTTTCTCATTTTCCGAGATCACACTAAGGCACGGTGGAAAAGAGATTACTCATGAGAAAAATACTTCCTTTCTGTTTCCGATTTGCTTAGATCGATTAGAGTCGCAGGGCAAAGAACATACACAGAAATGAAAGATATAGATCTGATAATAAAAAATTGAGAGATAATTAAACTGAAATAAATAGAGAGATAAATAGCTAAAACTACAAATAAAGACTGTATACCTCGAGATCGTGAAAATGTCGTAGCTAGGGCTATCAGAAACCTTTTCATGTAAAATGAAAGGCTCGAACAAATTCTCCTAACACAATAGAGTAGTCCTCTCAGCTTGAAAGCGGTAGAAAACAGTAGATCTAGGAAACAACAGTTGGATGCAGTTGTATCAGCTTCCAATTTGGATCAACAATGGGTTGGCCCTTAAATAGCTCTGATGCCATGTACGAATTTATAGGGTAGGTTCTTCAGATAGAAAACCAAAGGACACCGCTCACAAAAAGATCACAAATCAATACACTAGTATCCTTGGCATGGTTAAAACCCTCAAAGAGGGAAAAAATCCACGACCTGAGCCAACACGACCACTTCAGGAAATTTATTAATAAAAGAAATAAAATTTACGTAATCTTCTCTCATGAATGGTAACCTTAAAAATAATCCTCCATGCTCTTTAAATAGAGATTATGGACCAATCAGTTGTTAAGCCACAAATCAAGTGTCGATAATACTGAGGAGAGAATGAACCATCAGATCAAATCATGTCTAGAACATATCGTGACTGCCAGAGTGTAGGTTACAAAAATACATAGTAAAGAAACACACTTTACCTAACTCTACACTAGACCAAGTTATACTTAACTATTTACTATGAGTCGGAATATCCTAACATGAGGGAGAGTAAAAAAATAAACTTTGACTTGAATGTTGTATGATCCTCTATGCTATAATAATTTATTGAACTAACCAAAGGTTTACTACTAAAGTTGGCATTAGGATGCATGTTCCTGTATTAATGAAATTACATTCTTAACATGTTTTCTTGTTCCTATAGTCATACTATAAAAAATGATTACATTCTTAACATATTTTCTCATTTTAATATCAATATTATAAAGAATTTCAATGTAATGCCCTTTTGCAAAATTCAGAGGGAGCATTTGGCGTGGCCACTGGAACCCTGCATGCCCCTACCCTCTGGTTTGTGTCTCCTTTCATCCCTAGTGGTATTCTTCCATTCTAGGTGTTGATGGCATTGCTCCCTACAGGTTCTTTTTCGTTCATGCTTATGTTGTGTGTTTGGTTTTCCTTCAACCAATTTTGTCTTTTGCCTTGGGCCAAGGATATGCTTGGCTTGTTGCTTTATGTCATCTAGTTTTGGGTTATTTTCCTTCATTGCCTTATTTGTGTTGTAGTGCTCATCATTTCTTGTTTGGAGATTGCTTCCATCCTTTTATTGGGCATCTGATCCTGCTTCCTGTGGCCCTGACATTTTTCTTTCCTTCGCTTGTTGTTTGTTTGCTGGTGTAGGTTTGGGGACGCCATCTTTTTTATCCACGTCTTGTGGCCCATTTTCATGCCACCCACTCTTGGGCTTGGAGTTTTAGCTACTAGTATGACATGTGCTCCGATTTCATTTTCTTTTTGTGGATGGTCTTCCGTCTCTTTTTTGGTGAATGTTTGTTAGGGGTATAAAAAATCCTGCTCTGTAATGTATGACAACTTGATGTTGGGTTCATATTCAACCACTCACATTTCTTTCATAGCTTGATGTTTCAGTATTTTCATGCTAGCCTTCCAGATTTTCACATATGACAATATTAATTTTTCAATTTATTTTCTTTTGGAATGTCTTTGATCCTTGCAAAATGTAATTTTCTTCTAATCTGATGAATAAACTTAGGCATATTTTTCCTATGGAAAAAAAATAAAATACTCTTGCAAAATTCTATTACTAATACTATAAACAATTTCAAATATAATACCTCAAATTATCCTAACTTATGATCATTATCTAATAATATTCTTTGCATCTCAACCTGTTTTGTTATTCTAATACCAATGCTATACATAATTTCAATATCAAACCCCTAGTAAATTGTGTTAGTCTATTATTATTATTTTCTTATGACTTTAATTCCTTTTATATAAGAAATATTATATAACATACGAATGCTACACATAATTTCAATTTCAAACCGCTAGTGAATTGTCTTAGTCTATCATTATTGTCTTATGACCCTTAATTCAGTATTTTATAATGATGTACTCAATTTCAAATCCCCAGTAAATCGTCTTAGTCTATCATTATTGTCTTATGACCCTTAATACCTGTTATGTGAGAAGTATTTTATAATGATGTACTCGTGTTCCAAACAATATCCATCATCCCTGTCATTTACATATTATAATGACGGTGCAATGTCACCATCAACGCAACTACAACCTTAATAGAACATTGGGAGTGGCATTAGGTAAGAGTGACAATTAAACATGTGCTTTCCAAAATGATTAAGTAAATGAATAACACATTTCAAAAGCAATATTTTCTAGCAAAGTCACAAGAAGTCACTAATTCAAGGACGCCTTTTGAACCTAGGCCATGCCTTCATAAAGTAGAGTCAATACTGCTGTGATAAGTAACAAAACAGTGGTTTGGCGTACACTCCAAGGGCCCGCTATAACTGGCAAAAGATGAAATCAGAGAACGGGGAACCAATCGATTTAAAAGCAAAATAGGCCACACGAAGCCACTACCTTGCGGACAAGCCGTGACGTTTAACCTTTCTTTATTTTATTGAACACATGTTCAAATAGTAAAGTGATTCGCTTCAACATCAGCATCAAAGTACTTTGTCGCTTTAATCAAAACCTCCACGTGATTTACGCAGAAGAGAATAGAAAAATCCTAGTCTAGTGCGAGGCCTGGCCTGGCCTCCAATAGCGGAATTTGAGGGAGACGATGGCTGAGTAAAGGAAAAATAGATCCAACTTGGAAACAGAGGGTTCGTTCAGCAACTCCTTTTGTACCGATTTGAATTGTGGGATGGGTACCGAATTAAAACTCGGGATGGCTTTCGAAGAGCAATGTGAGGAAGAAATGGGTTTACCTTCTTGGATTACCAGTGTTAATGGCGGTGCTGAGCGCGGAGTCGCAGATTGCATTCCTCGGTTGGGACTCTCCGATCTTGGGAACTGTTGCAATTCCATTAAGTTATTCATTTAATCAGCTAAGAATCAGTATAGTTGTTACGGGTCTATCGGTGGAATTGTAATGGGTGGAAAAATTTCTTGTGTTTCAATCACTTCTTGCGCTAATAAAAGTGTGTTCTTATGTGTAATTTGGTTTTACTTTGATTCCAGGCTTGCTCCGTCCACGATCCGGGAGAACCCATCCCATGCGCAGTTAACGATTTTCTACGGTGGAAGTGTTTACGTGTATGACGATATTGATACAGATAAGGTATGGGTATGGTCACTCAAATGGTTATGTTTTAGACTCTGACTCTGCACTAGGTCAGAATATAATGGCATCATTTTGCTTCTACAGGCGCAAGCCATTATGTTAATGGCCAGCAGTGGGAGTTATTCCAGTTATCCGCATAATAAAGTACAGAACGTCTGGGGGTCGCAGAGTGAAAAGAAAATATCAGTTCCTGTCATGAAGTTACCGGAGGGATCAGTGATCCATCTGCAACCTGCAAGCCCCAAGATGCGCACAGGTATGGTGTTGGACTGCACTTCTTCAATAGTTAATCATAGTCAATGGAACTTTCTAAAATATTTATATCATTATCTAAATTAGAAAATGAATTTTAATCTTTCTGTTGCAACCGTTTTAGTAGTCATCGTCGATCGATACAATACGATATGGCTAAAATTCATAGTGTCATCCCGTCTTACAATAAACATCTACGCCGTTGTATCGTCCATCTATCACAATACATAAAAGAATTACTTCATAGAAATTATGTAGTGGCCATCAGCCCTTCCGCTGGTTGTTGCAGGAAATATTCCAATAGCGAAGAAGCATTCCCTGCAACGGTTTTTGGAGAAGCGCCACGACAGGTATCTTCACTACTTTGAAACTATCTATGACATTTTTTTAGTGTGCTATTTTCTATTGATCTTCTGGTCTCCCTGACATTCCGACTCACATCTTAAAAACTAAAAATACAAGTTCGTCTTGTGCAGGGTGAATGCAAAGGCCAAGTGTCCATACAAGACAGCAGATGCAGACAATGGAGAGACACGTCAACATCTATCTGCTTCTTCATGTACAATATCACTGCACTTGAATTCTCCTCCAATATAATCCCACACTGTGCGATGAAATCCCTACTTATGATAAGAAAGAAGCTGTGCATGTCATTTGATAATGCATGGTCCAACTCTTGAACTTATGTGTCCTTACTCTTTTTAATAAAATGTAGATTGTGACTTGATATCCATTAAGTTGTTTGTGTGTTTTATATATATATATATATATATCTATTTCATACTTTCCTTAAATGATATAATAAAAAGTTTCAATAATATTGACTGGTTACCCATTGTTACGAAAATTTTAATTGTTCAGGCAAATTTTTGATTTTCATATGTTGAGAACGATTTTGGGGTTAATCTCAGGAAAAAGGTGAAATGCCTTTGATGATAATTTTTAAGCCAGTTTTTATTTTTTTTAAATAAGTGATTTTCACAGTGAGAACTGTGATTTTTATGGTGACAATATGTTTGGAATTAGTATATGGAAAAAAAATAAGTGTCTTGAACTGTCTTGATGATTGTTTTAATTGTTAAAAGAAATTTGTAGTTTTCATATGTTGATAATAAATTTAGGGTAAAATTTTGAAACAAGTTAATGGAATTGTTGCATGAAAGAAGTTCATGTTTCCTCATGTATTGTGACATAGAGTAACAACCTTTTATGGATTATTAACTCTATTTTTGTGCACATTGACTAATATTTGTAGGTTTATTGATGTGCACATTTACTAATATTTGTAGGTTTTGGAGTAATGAAAATTGTAATTCTAACATTTTCTTCATACTTGAAATTCTTTAAATTTAATCTCAATGTACCTACAAAAACGTAAACAATTTTACTTCCCCTTATACCAACAATTTTACTCCCCTACACTATTACTAATCGCAATTTTAAATTTTCTTTATATAACCATTAACAATATCTCAGGTTTTATTTAGATAACATCTAACCATTACACTTATGGGTACAATCTTAAGTTTTCTTTGTATATCCCATAACAACATCTCATATCTCATATTTTATTTGGATGACATCTAACCATTACACCTATGGATTTTCTTATTGACACACTCTTAACCTTTACTATCCTCAAGGTCTCAAATAGTTTTTCTTACCACAAATAACACATTACATCATGCGCCTTAAATTGTTTCTTACCACGAACCTCATACCACATTGAGTGAGTGACACATTACATCATGCGCCTTAAATTGTTTCTTACCACGAACATCATACCACATTGAGTGATTTCTATAAGTGACACAAAACATCATATCACATTGAGTGATTTCTATAACTGACATGACACCAATAGTTTTCACCGATCCCAAACCTTTACTTACAAAATGGTTGTTAGAGTACCGCGAACTTTCCAAAAAAAATATTTTGAGAGTATACACACCATACCATGATTACATCCTCATTGATTCATATACATAGAATTAGAAATTTCCATTCAAGCTAGTATAGATCTTATACAAACATTAGTTCAAGATTATTTTCTTCCAATCATCCAAAAGACATGGGGAACCACTAAATGTTTTTAGGGATGTGCTTTTGTGTTCACCACGTTTGTGAATGTAATTTTAGAAATTTACTATGTCTACATTTACACAACTGTATTATTCTTATTACTTTTTGGTTTTTTTTCCATTTTTACATGTTTACTTTTTTTTTTTGTCTTTATTAGTTATTGTCCTATGTTGTTGCATCATTCTCCTTATCATCATTTTATTTTACCTTGCTATTCTTTTTGTTATTGCATCATTTTATTTACCGTCTTTTTATCTATTTTTTATCTTCTTTCATTTAGTCATTCTCTTTGTTACTACATCATTCTCTTTTTCATTAACTACTTTCATCATTCCGTTTTTGTCATCTTATTTTGTCATGGATTCATCCAACTTTTTTCCATTTTATACTATGACTCTTGGTGCAAATGATTGACCACTAATTTACATATAAAAATAAAATCTATCTACTAGGATATATGAGTTCCATTTGAGGCACATGTTAGTTTTATAGGAATCCTTTTCACATGTCATTCATAAAATAGTTAAAATATCTTTTAAACATAATGTGGTCTGGACCTTTTAAGATTAAATGTATGTGTTATTGGGGGCACATGTTTGGTTGTACCGAACACCTTAAAAGGCTTCAATCCTATAAAAGTCTACGCATAGACAAGTTGTTTTCCCCCACTGTTTTGTAAGCATTTTTAAGTTAGGTCACACATTTAGTAATCATGTAGCACGTATCCTCTTATGCATATAAAGGATGTGCCATCATGTTGTGGAATTAATCACTAGGGTACATACAACATTATTAGGTGTACTTGTATGCTAGGTTTATGTGTAATTGGAGAATCTAAGTCTTCATTTAAGGGGTGTTAAGTTGAAAAGTGTGGTGGATTCATCTCAAATGTTGGGATAATATTAGAAATTTGGGAACAGTTGTAACGAAGAGCTAGATTACAATGTTGATAAACCGTCTAGTTGAAAATGATTCCTAGTCAATTAATGAGTACAATGGATGACACTCATGTTTCTCGATAGATGAGTTTATTTTTATATGGGCATCAAATATTAGTTTCTTTCAAAAATAAGCGAAGTAAACAATAAATGAAAAAAGTATGGCTCCATGATATAAGAAGATAACAACAAACAAGTTGTTGACAATGATATTGATACAACAACAAAGTGAAAAAAAGAATAATAGGACAAAAGAAGAGAATCATAGAGAGAATGATGCAATAACAAAGAGGACAATGAAAGATGATGGCGAGAAAGAGAATGACGCAATACCAAAGAGATAAAATGATGCAGTAGCAAAGAAAATGGAAATATGAAGGAAGATGATGATAGACAAAATGATGCAGTAGAATGGGAAAAGGGATGGTAAAGGTTAAAAGATGAAAGGAAGATGGTAAGAATGCAAAGGAAAGACCAAGAAATAGGAGAATAAATGTAAGAATAATAACATTGCATAGATGTAGAAGAAATGAATCCATTAAAAGAGACATCCCTAAGAAGATTAATGATATTATTATTCAAATAATATTTTGACATGGAAAAGAATTGATCTTTAATTTAGTTATTGTGTAATGGCTAGATTCACGTAGATGAAAATTTGTAATTCTATGTACTTGAATGACTGATGATGTAAGCCTTATCATACATGCATATTCTCATAATATATTAACTTGAAAATATTCTGGTACTCTAAAATCCATATTCTAAAAACCTCTTTATAAAGAAATATTTGTGATCGATACTGCTGATCTTTGTGGTTAACAGAAACCACAAAAATCACTTGATGTAATTTTTTTTTGGTAAGAAGGAACCACTTGAGATCTTGATGATTGTAGCACATGAGGTTAAGCTTATGCAAAGGCTTGCAGGTGTAATTACTATATGCCAAGAACAAAAAGAATTAGAAATGATGATTTGTCATGACGTAGTAGGGAATGAAATTGTTTATGCTTTTGTAGGCACAATATGAAAATTAAATAAGATGAGGATGAAGAATACTAAATATGACAAAATACTTCAGGTCAATATAAAGAGAAACCAATATGAAGAGATGCAAATGGAGAAGGGGCTAGCTTAGAAAGTTCAAGAATTCATATTGACATCACTAGTACTTGCTAAAGGGGAGTATGTTCGAATAAATCTTACTTGTGATACAAGAAATGAAAGAAATTAAGGATAAAAATTTGGCTAAAAAGATAGTTGTAGATTTGGTTGAGCTAAATAAAACGTTAGTCACCTATAGTTATATATGAGATCATTTATACTCTAGATGTAACATAGCGAATTAGAAATGGTTTAATCTTTTAGATTTCCCTTTTAGGGTATTTAATTCATATGTTCTTTCATCATATTTCTTTGTATTTGTTTGTATGTTTATGTCACACAATATTAAATCCAACCATACCTAGACTGGAAGACCAAAAACTTTCTTGTGCATTGGGTACAAATAAACATGCACCTTCAATAGTACATATATCAATAACTCTTTACATCCATTTAAACTCTTATACTAATTCTTTGATATGCCATTTCCATCTCAACTTTTTGACATGACTTTGACTAAAAAAATTCATGAAACTTCATATGCACTTGTAATTTTACAAAATTTATCTTAAATGAAAAGTTAAAATTTCAATTTATCACAAACTTAAGCCTACAAATTACAATAACATCCATTCTCATGGATTTCATACTATTATTTTCTAAATGACATCACTCGCTTAAAAAATCCATTCTAATGGATTTCATACTATTATTTTATAAACGGCATCACTCGCTTAAAAAATTAGTAAATCATTTCTTGTTTAAAGCTTCTCACACTTTAAATCCTCAAATTTCTAGTATTAGCTTCACTTACATTTTCACCAAGGACTTATTTTCTAATATAATTTGATAAATACTTTAAATTATTTGACTCAATTTCATACTTCAAGTTTTCACACTTCATATTTTTTCCTATAACATTTTAGACATTTTCCAATACACCAATAATAAATAAGAAATAGATTATGCACTTTTACCTTTCAAATATTTATGTCTTTCTCACAATTTTTTTTACACATTTTCTAATACACCACTAATAAATAAAAGCTACAGTAGTAGTTAGTACTTGCAAAACTTTAGCTAAATATTACTTAATTAAACTAACAAAAATAGTAAATATTTATCTATATAAATTTTATTATTATTAATATAAAATCTCGCACTAATTTTACAAATATAAGAAGAAAAAAAGACATTTTAAAAGATTTCTTCACAAAAATAAAACCAATTAATAAAATATTGTTATTGAATCTCCCCACAAAAATTAGGACATGTGATTGACTCATATTTTGTTCATTAACAATATCACCTTTAATATATTATTTTAATTATTTTATGTGTTTATTTTATTATGTATATATTTTTTTATAATTCAAATTTATTAAGATATTTTTTTTGTATGTAATACAGTCATTTTAAATTAAAAAATTATGGGCAGAAAAACACTAAAATTCACAAATAAAAATATTTAAGGACAAAAGAAAAAATATAAAAGGAAATAAAATTTAAAAACTAAAAATTGTAAACTATACTAAACAACCTATTAATAAACCTCAACTAAATTATTTTACAATAAATAAATTTAAATCATAATAATAAATAACAAAAAATGAATTCCTAATATTAAACTATAGATAAAGAACATAATTTTTTACTAAAAAAACTAACACCTATACTGCCATGCTTGCAATAAATATAATTAAAAATAAATTAAAAATAAATTATCCACTTTTACCCTTTTACCATTCAAATATTTATGTCCGTCTCTCACAAATTTCTTCTTATTGCTTAGGTTTTTTCTGCATCTCTCTTTCTTTTTAATGATAGCAAGGAAGCCATCTGTTTTTCCTCACTGAGCTCACTTTTGATTTATTTATAATTAACAATGTTATCTTTCCAATTTGCATGGATTGAGGGGGCATGTTATTGAAAACCGCACGTCGGTCGAGGTGGCTATATCATGAAAATTTTATAGCCAGAACTTGTTATTTTGAGGAAATTAGAGTGACACACACTTTTCTTCTTTCTTTTATGGCAGTTAATTCAGTAAATTTGGGAAACCGAAGTCTACCAAAACAATATCCAGATACCCAAAATTAACACATCCATTTTTAATTGTGATTGATATTAATAATTATTTAAAATTTTAATATTATTTATAATAGAAAAATTAACATTTACATGAATATCAAGACTAATCATAACTAATATTAAAAAAAGCATAACTCCATATAACCGTGGTGATGTTAACTGTACTTTGAATGCGTTATGAGGCTTTCACTTTTAAGAAAGGATTTTTGTATATTCCCATTCATGGGTTCAACTGGTTTTCTAATCAACCTCCATATCGTACTATTAATTGAAGTGCAATAACTATATACTCTTAACATGAGCTGTTGCTCAGCAAATACAATTCTTTTTAGAGTCGTTGTTTTAGAAATCCTTCGACTCATAATAATTTCTACCAGCAAAATATGGCAATCAAGCAAAACTCGATTTCCATGCTTTATGCATCATTTGACTTAATTAGTAATATACATGGATTGGCACTGAATTATGATAGTAGCTTTGACATTCATTTAATTGTAAGTGCTTTTCACATGCACCGACACTCGTCATGATCTTTGGTTCGACATTGTTTACACATTTGATTCCAAATATTGTATTTTAGGTTAGAAGCTAAAGTTAATGATAAAGACCCGAAGACTCTAGCATCTGGTTCGAATTATCGCCAGGAATTGCAAAGAAGTCTAAAGGATTTAAAGATGATGATATATCAATTAAAAATTTAATTCATCATTAGTTGGGAATGAACAATTTTTTTTATCATAGACAAATATGAAATGTAAATTAATGATGTATAGCTTTAATATTTCTAATAAACAACTTTCCATATAATTACGGGGTTATTATATACTTTCTATCGCTCTTTAGATACCGCAAATGAGTGGCGTAATGCTCTATTATGGTATGTACATTACTTAACCTCAAATTCACACTATTATGGACAATCGATGGCATATCAATAACAAGATTAAAACACAACTGTTTCTAATGATAAGATAAGATATCACATGGTATTCAAAACATTATCACAATGAGATATCATGCCGTATGCATATCATTACATACCATTATAACCATGAGATATCATGTTTTATAAACATTGTCATTACCAACGGGCACACATCCTTTACTCACACCACCATGTAATGTGTTAGAACAATCATGT
>APFE030627201.1:51506-223229 GCA_000404065.3 Pinus taeda
TGAATATCAAGAATTAACATTTACATGAATATCAAGACTAATCATAACTAATATTAAAAAAAGCATAACTCCATATAACCGTGGTGATGTTAACTGTACTTTGAATGCGTTATGAGGCTTTCACTTTTAAGAAAGGATTTTTGTATATTCCCATTCATGGGTTCAACTGGTTTTCTAATCAACCTCCATATCGTACTATTAATTGAAGTGCAATAACTATATACTCTTAACATGAGCTGTTGCTCAGCAAATACAATTCTTTTTAGAGTCGTTGTTTTAGAAATCCTTCGACTCAAAATAATTTCTACCAGCAAAATATGGCAATCAAGCAAAACTCGATTTCTACCAGCAAAATATGGCAATCAAGTAAAACTCGATTTCTACCAGCAAAATATGGCAATCAAGTAAAACTCGATTTCTACCAGCAAAATATGGCAATCAAGTAAAACTCGATTTCTACCAGCAAAATATGGCAATCAAGTAAAACTCGATTTCCATGCTTTATGCATCATTTGACTTAATTAGTAATATACATGGATTGGCACTGAATTATGATAGTAGCTTTGACATTCATTTAATTGTAAGTGCTTTTCACATGCACCGACACTCGTCATGATCTTTGGTTCGACATTGTTTACACATTTGATTCCAAATATTGTATTTTAGGTTAGAAGCTAAAGTTAATGATAAAGACCCGAAGACTCTAGCATCTGGTTCGAATTATCGCCAGGAATTGCAAAGAAGTCTAAAGGATTTAAAGATGATGATATATCAATTAAAAATTTAATTCATCATTAGTTGGGAATGAACAATTTTTTTTATCATAGACAAATATGAAATGTAAATTAATGATGTATAGCTTTAATATTTCTAATAAACAACTTTCCATATAATTACGGGGTTATTATATACTTTCTATCGCTCTTTAGATACCGCAAATGAGTGGCGTAATGCTCTATTATGGTATGTACATTACTTAACCTCAAATTCACACTATTATGGACAATCGATGGCATATCAATAACAAGATTAAAACACAACTGTTTCTAATGATAAGATAAGATATCACATGGTATTCAAAACATTATCACAATGAGATATCATGCCGTATGCATATCATTACATACCATTATAACCATGAGATATCATGTTTTATAAACATTGTCATTACCAACGGGCACACATCCTTTACTCACACCACCATGTAATGTGTTAGAACAATCATGTGCGGAATTTATGCAATATTATCTCCATGTATGGTGTGAGGATCCCCAACACGCTACACTAGATATCCTTCATAATAATTATTACTAACAGTACGCCAAAAGTGTTTTGAGGATTCATTTTTATATATATATATATATATATATATATATATATATATATATATCATTTTGGATTCATTTTCTATATATATATATCATTTAAAATATAGGGGTTTTTTAAAGTCTTGCTAGAGAGTCGAGGTTTGATTGGTCAAATGAGCTTGAAGGTCAGCTAGCCGAACAAGGTTGAAGGTCGGGTATCTCTTTAAAGGTTCACTGTGCCTAGGGGGCTTACTATGCACGATGCCATTACGTTATGTCATATATTCCAATGCCAAAAAAAAAATATGGGTAGTAAAAGGTGAAAAAAATGGTGGTCATTAGATATGGAAGATATTCAATCTAGTATAGGAACAAGTGTTCATATATTCCAATGCCAAAAAAAAAAAATATGGGTAGTAAAAGGTGAAAAAAATGTTGGTCATTATATATGGAAGATATTCAATCTAGTATAGGAACAAGTGGCGATGTAGTAGTGCAGTTAGAGTTTGGATTACACCATTGTTTAGAGTGATCACTTTAAATAGTATTATATATAAAAGACCTACATGGGAAACAAATCATTTAAAGTAGAATAGAGTATTCAAAACATTGCAATATGTGAGTTTTGTTAATCTAAGATTAAATTCCATCATAATAGGTAACCAACAAAAAATTAAATATTTAAATTTAAAACATTCAACTAATTTTTTTTCTTTACATAAAAATGAGATTAATATATAATTTCACAAAACTTTAAAAAATGTTTCAAAAAAATAGTAATTAATACAATTCAATCTCAATTCACTTCATGTCTACTCTTGTAACATCTATTAGATCCAAAAATATCTAGTTATGTTTTTGCATGAGGTCTATTAATCTAGGATTTTTCTTTTTAAGGCAGATGTGTCCCATGAAAGGAAGCCCTACTGGTTTTACGATGACCACGAGCATGAGTATGGACTATCCCAAGTGATATTTGAAGGAGTTGTCTACCAAGGCCACAATTTCCCTTGTATGAGAAGTTTCCCACCAGAATCTGGTGATTTTGTTTTTTAAATTTGAGTGTTTAAATCATTTTTCAATGGTAGAAATAGATTCAACAACATTAAGAACCCCAACGACACCCAAAATCCTGAAGCTTGATAGTTGTAAACCGATTTTTCAAAAATTCCTTGTAGATTTTTTCAAAAATCTTACCATAATTCCTATTGTTTTGTAGGAAAATTTGTGGCCTCTTTAGACTACATGATATTTGAACCTTGGCGGAGGCTTTAAAAGAATATTTTGTTATAAGACATTTTTCTCATCATTTTCCTCATTTTCTAATTTTTTTAGTGGTCCATGATATCACCATGCAAATAAAATGACATAGTCTAAGAGACTAGAATCCATTATTATATTCATGATATTTCACTTTGAAAATTCAATGGAATGGAAGGAACATTCATATTTTGCACAAATTTCATCTCCTTATCAAGAAAAGAATTGAATTACTTCGCGATGATGGAATACGTATCCAAATGTATAATATCTGTAAGGGATAGAAATTGTTCCTTGATCATATTTACTATCTTCAGGGGTAAACACAAAAAGGGGATACCTCGATGTACTTATTACACATTTAAATTTAAAATCACCATTGCTTGCCATCTTTCAAAGGAACCTCAATTAAGAAGTCAAGCTAGCTTGACTCACGTGTCTACATTGACAAGATAGGTCAAATAAGCTTTTTCCTACTTCAAAATAACAAGATCAGTTGTGAGTAGTTAGTAATTTCTAGGTGCTTTATATGTAAGGTCAATAGATGACCTATTCTATCATATACAAAATATTGAGGTAGAATTCCTTAGAAACTATCCCAAGAAGTGAAAACACAACATGAATATGAGTAAATGAAAGAATACAATTGTTCTTACTAGATCAGAATGTGGCTAGAGGAAGGAAAGCCAAAAACTCCAAATATCGATAAGTTCAATGATTCTGCCATCTATTCATTTGAGTCAAACCTTTACTGATCCCAAAGACTGAGTTTAATCTGAAAATACCTTCCCCCTTTGGCTTCCTTCTTTCATCAAGTGTTGAATCTCCCTCCTCCTTTGTTTCCTCATCTTCTTCTTATTTTCCTAATGGAACCACATCATCTTGTTCCTCAGAAGCATCCTTAGAAACCTATCCCTAGGAAGAAGGAATCTTCCTCCCCACATTGCATTTGATCAGATGCCCATGGTCATAAAAGGGGTGCATTCTTCTCTTAAGTACAATATTCATCAGATCATCACCAGTAGGAGAAGCAAATGACCACCCATTGACTTTGTTATTCACACCTCTGTAGAACGCAAAACTTTCTGCACTAGATTATATAATCTTCTCTAAAAAATAGTTACGATTTTGTGGAGGCCCTAAAAGATGAATCTTTCTATCTATAGTGTGCTCATTCGTATTTTCTTTCCTTTATGTTAGAGGAAGAGTTGCTCCAAAAGAAAGTATCGGGTTTATAGTGCAATAATGAATATTACCAACATAATTTGTAAACACATGGTTATGGCATACAAGTACAATTGGGAAATTTGAATTGAGCCTATATTTGTTTTCACCAAGATCAAATTCACTACCATTATTGAACACTAGTTGAACCTTATTTCGCTCCTCTTCAACAACATGAAGTTTTGGTGGGTGCACGATTATTACAAGAGTGTTTACTTTATCTTTTTCTTTGGTTTTACTTTCTTTGTCTTTCTCACTGTCATTCTTTTCCTTGTATCCAATCACCATCCTACAAGTTAACTTGTAACCTTTCTTCCTTGAGATCTAGGTTGTAAATTGTCAGGTGAACGAAAAGTAGTTTTCACACCAATCACTCTCTTGTTTCTACCTGTTCTATAATTTTATGCAACGATGTTTGCTTTAACAAAACCATTTGCAACAACATCATGGTGTGCCTTCAATGAAAAAACATCTTAATCCAATTTAATAATCCTACCATGATATGCAACAATTTCAGAATGTACCCAACCCAATGCACACCATAGTTTCACATTTTACAATAACTGCAACCCACAATAGTTGTGAAAATAAAACACGCATTTTTTCGCAATCCTATATAAGGCACAACAAATCACATCCAGAAGAAAAAAATCTGAAAAGCAAAAAAAAGGTTGAAATTCATTCTATAAAATCTATCACCTGTGTTTTCTACAATCATTCATGCTTCTGATAAATCCCAACAGGTACCCTGGTAATTCCTCTCTGAAAAGATCCACCCAGAGTGGAACCTTTTGTAGGAGTAACATGAGGTGATACATAACCATATCTACCTGAATAAGGTGGACGAGGATAAGGATAATAAGTTTGTATATGTGAATGAATCCATCGTGCTGCGGGATCCCATGGTCTTGCGGTGAAACACAAATATTATAAACCCCATGCAAGAAAACACAATTGAAAATTTTCAAACATTTTCCTTGTTAGGAAATTAACAATTACTTGACTTTAACTTGAAGGAATTCTACTGTTGATATATATTTTTAATATTTTTAAACAAGAATCTATTTTTTAAAACAATGAATATAACATGCATTAAAGAAAGAATAGTCTACATGTTTTAAACAATCAATTATGAAGGCATGATAACAATATACATTTGCATTCAGTGCATATAGATTCTATGAAATATTTCCTAGATACCTTATTGGATATGCATTCCCACCTTGTACCCATATGGAGTAGCATGTCCATTTTCAACATGAACACCACTATATGCAGCAGCTTGCCAATTATAATCACTGGATCTAGGAGGAGAAGGATAGGATGGACCTAGTGGTAGTACTGCTACTAGAAATTATAAATGTTGAAAATCTAGTACTTGTGGCTTCCCATGTTGTAATGCACCATGATGTCCATGGTGTACTTGTTGCTAATGTTTATTTTGAAGTGGATTATGTTAAGATTGATGGTGGGAAAGGGTTGTGGTTGAGGTTGTTTAACTTGAGTAGAGGGGATAGGGAATTGCAATGATTTATTAGCGAAGGGTTGTGGTGTATATGGCCACTATAAAAGTGGATTGATTGCAGGAAAGGAGTTGTTCTTGATGTTCCTGAAATTGAGTAGAGGGGAGAGTGGATTGAAATGATTTTCTGGTTAAGAGTTGTTGTGTGTATGGCCATTGTAAAATTGGAGGACTTTGATGGTGTGCACCTGTAACATTCTCCCGCACAATAGTTCCCACTTTATGAATTTTTTTCACAATTATTACTCCACATTGGATCTCTCCTTCCTTTTGTTTTTTTCAATAACATAAAAATTAGTGACCTCTTATGTTCAATCATCCTACTTCCAAACTTTTTAATTTACTCCTTTTACAATAATTAAGTAGAAACCATTAATAATAACATGCCTCTTTTGTTATCCATTCACACATGAAAACAAACAAACCTTATATTCTAATTCATTCAAAGCATAAAACAAACCAGGCCTACATCTCTTTGACCAAAAAATCCATATTTTTCAACTAAATCTACTAAATGAATGAAGAGTCAAACCTTGCAAATGGATTATAAATCGGTTTTTATTAGTTAATCAAAGGAGAGAAATTTGAACAAGATTGTCTTGAAAAAATTAGCCATAGTGCAATCGATGTACATTGGATGGTGACGCATTGTCTCCAATTAGTTTGGGATGTTTCCATACCATCGTATATGCACTTGATACAAGTTGACTAATCTTCTCTACCCTACATTCTCGTCAACACTGTCAAAGTATTATTTCATTTAGTTCATTTTTTGGGCTTGAATATAAGAACTTCAGGAACAAAGTTGTTCATGTTGCTCCACCCCAAAATTGAAACATGAAGAAATTGTAAATCCTTATTTAATTCAAATTATTAAGAAAATGTAGGTACCAAGCATTAGGAGGAAGTAACATGATTTTGTTTCTAATGAGGATAAACAAATCGGACTGGAGAATTGGTGCAATTGACCAAAGAAGGATTTACTTTGCATTCACCACTGAAAACAAAATATGTTGTGTCTATATGGAAGGAAATCAAATAATCCCTAAGTTTCCATCAATAATTTCAGGATATCAAGTAGCATAACTTGATTGTTAAATATCAAAAAATAACAAGACGAGCATATGTTTTTTTATTTTTATTTTGAGAAGGAATCCAACACATTTCGCTGCTTGAGAACAAATTGAAAAAGGTAATAAAAATTACAGAAGCACAAAATCTTAAAATTTAAAAACCTATAAATTTGTAAATGTAGGTTTCTCATTAATTTGGTTTATTTATACTAGATATAAACTCTATTGGTTTATTGCTACTATATGTAAAATTTGTGTGTGCAAAAGTGATGTCCAAAAATAAGTGTCATTCACACTCTCATAATAAGAAATGTTATTGATGATGAATTACTAGGTCAATGAAAATTGGTAACTAATGTAGCCCCCAGCATGGTTCAAATAATACCAATGGCATGCTCGTGCTTGTGCTTGTGGATTCACGTGAACACAACATAGATGTCTAAATTGAAAGCCATGTCTTGCACCTTAACCTCATCACGATAAGATGAAGTTAAAACTAGTTCAAAACTAAAATGGGGAACAATGCTATTCCTAAAATATGTTAAAACATATGATGGTGTTGACGGTGTTTGACCCACAAACATTTAGGGGTTCTCCTTGATATGAAATCCCAATTAGACCTCACACCATTTGGAGTAGGAGCCCCGTCTAGAATATGACCTAGTTGTCGAAATAGTGGGATCTAGTGTTATGAATTGGTTGCAATAATGCATATAATGATTTAATTGTGACTCTCATGAGACAAACATGTGAATTTATAAAGGGTCAGGTGCATTGCATGAAAGATTCTAACACAATGATAGGAAAATGAGTGAGTCCCTCAGAAGCCTGTAATAGTACATAACTTGAAAGGAACACGCGAGCATAAAGGGCATCAAGGACCAGCAGGGTGAACCTGTCGAACTCTCGACAATAGAAGAGGGAAAGGGGAGAAAATGATATTTCTTAGATTTCTATCGAGTGACGTAGATAGAAAATTCTGCTTCATCTGTCTCTTAATGCCCCCAGGAGGTATAGATGGATAGGGCCCGCCTATACCCCTGGGGGGGGGAAGGGAGTGGCGGCGGGCCCTTCCCACTTTGATGTTTTGGGCAGTCGAATAGATAGGAAAGGCTTGTTAGGAATAGATAGGAAATGCTTGTTAGGAAGGATCTTTGACAAGTTAACCATGATGGAAATATACAACAACATGCATTCAACAAGGTTCATACTGATGTAAACGAAATAGTTCATAAGTGTTAGTTTTAATGAAATAACATATGTTGCAACCATAAGAAGAATATTCCTATGATATTCACAACACATGCATGAAAATGTGTTGAATTTAAGATTTTATTAAAGTGAAAGTCTCATGTAACACCCTCCTCCCACATCTATCCAAGTAACCGGCCAAATGGGGTAAACATGTGATGAGAGGCTACTGTGATTGGATTCAACCTCCTATGTGACCTTAAGGAAGAAAAATCAATGGAAGCACAACATACAAACCTTCCACATCAGCTACAGGACTCCTAGGAACCATCTGAACTAATCGGGTAGCCATCCTGTGGGTCACATTAAGGTTTTTAACCACTTGACTTCTGGAGGCTCCCATGCTATGGGCTAGACAACATCTAGGAGGCTTTAGACGTGCTCATGACAAGGCATGCAAGCGTCCAGGGACTATTTTACGAAGTGTTGTGCCAACAACCCTGAGATTTGAGCCACTTTTACAGGTCAAGAGCTCAGGTCACTACCGAGAATTCAATGGAACATTCAAAACAAAAAATTTAACAAGGAAATGATTATACAAGTGCAATTACTTGAACAAGCCATTGAGTGAACCCCTACTAGCCATGAAAGGAATTTCGTCAAACATATGAAAAATATGTAATCTACAGGTGTAAACAATAGATCTAAGCATAGCGGTCTCATACTTATCTGAGATTTGTTAGGAGACAGTGTTTCCTTATCACTTTAGCTGCAGTTTCATCCATTATGAAATAGATACATTGTTCATTAATATACCAGTAAAAACATGGTGGGATCCATACATAGCCACTGTCATAATACATATTCATAACCAACATAAAAGAAACAAAAATACCAAGGAAATAACAACCATATAATCCACATATAAACCAGTATAATACTTATAGAAATACAAGGAGAAATAACCTCATATTGATGATGCAAAATCCAATCTCAATATTGGACTACCACATTTCACCTGACCGTAGAATGGATAAGCCAAATCTCTCTTCATCCATTCACCCTCGTGCCATATTCCAAGCATGAATGTGGGATTCAAACCAAAATAACCAACTAGGGCATCCCGAGGCTAAACCACCTCACCCTCATCAATAGAGACTAGGCTTTACCGTAATCCATCCCAAATCACTAGGCCAACACAATAAACATGTAATTACAGGATTTACCATGATCTCTACCTGATAACTAGGAAAAATAAGCATAGATGCCACTGGATCTCTCGACTTACATCGTGACAAATTTTCCAGTCTCCTAGTCTCTCAAGCTTTACCGTAATCTACACTGCATCACTAGACCCTAAACTGATACCCACTCTCCAGGCTTTACCGTATATCTCAACCTAGGATTACTAAGCCAAATGGAGAGTAATCCACCTCTTGGCTTTACCGTATACCCCACCATTCACAACAAGGATTCCTGGCCCTCCGAGGCACAAAACACTAGCTTTACCACAACCCACTGTTTGGCTCAGGGTTTACTAGGCCATTGGCTTTATCCTTATCCATAGTCTAGCTCAGGGACCACTAGGCTATGTGTTCTATCATTCCAAGATCCACCTCACTTAGCTTCGAATCCATTCGGTAATCCAACTCAACCATATCATGAGAACCCCATCACACCATGGCTATCTAGAAATTGCAAGGCTAGGCTAAAAACATTGGCACACTTGCAAAAAGCCATGCCATAAAAGTAAAAGAACCACATGCAATACCATGCATGCCAAATTTAGCAAGAAAATCACACATGTAAATTGATACCTGCAAAGCATCCTACTATAGTTATTTGATATTGCTCTTCATTGCTTGCTCCTTCCTTCCTCTTGCCTCCTTTTCCTTTTGTGATCCAATGCAAAACTTGAGAAAAAGTTTGCTAACTAATCCTCAAAAGCCTTTTTATCAAAGAGGCCTTTATTTTCTTCATTTTCCATTATTTTCCTTCATTTTCCTCCTCACATGAAACCTGTGACCTTTCATCTTCCTTTTCTCCTAATTTCCATTATTTACATAAATAAATGTGCCAAAAATGTCATTGTTTTTTTTCAAAGCCTTAGAAATTGTCTTTTCTATTTTCCATTCTCCATCATAACTGAAATGAATACCCATTAGGATGTTTTTCCCACCATTCAGCTTGGAATATGTGTCCCATCAATCGTGGTCTTCTATTTTTTACATAGATTTTTAACTAGGGATGTTATAGAACCCTCCCCCTTGGGGGAAAACCGTACTTGGTGTCGAATGACATCTATAACTAACAATACTGAAGAAAACAAAACATACTACCCATAGAGCTTTATAACATAGATTTTTGTAGTATTTACAAGGACCATTGCTGAAACATGAAAATCATACAATTTATTGGAGCTTTGTAACACAAATGATTATGATATTTGCAATAATAACCACATAAAATCACATACACATTTTCTTCACCCAACAAATAATCATACTATTTATGGAGCTTTATAAATCCATCTCAATACAATATTTACAATAATACACACATATGAACATTTGCTCAACCAACAAATAAAAGGATATGATGCCTACATACAAAACAAGGAAATCGATAGGCTCACACCTCCACCCTCAAAGTAATACCAAGATTCACCTTTGTCCCAAGAAGTTTAGAATCCACGTATGAAGTCAAAACTGCATCCAATGTCCATCACAACAATCCCACACCACTTGTCCTCTTAGTGAATAGTTACTGGCTCATTGTTCCAGGGAACACTGCCAATGTGCGTTTTATTCCATTTGGAAATGTTAATTACCAAAAAAAATGCATCCTCAACCTTCCCTTCTCTGCTACCTAGTCCCTCGGGAAATCTGGTCACCCCCTTCAGTGTAGTCACATACCTTCCAAGTTGCGCTTGCACCCCTATCCCAAGTAATCCATCCCTTGAAAATGCTTCCTCGCATCAGAAGATACAAAAATGAAGACATATCCCTGCCTTAAAACCATCATACCTATCATATCATGCTCATGGAAATCAATGGAAATTATTGCGTACCAGCGTGCCACAATGGCTTTGCTCCAGAAGTGCTTTACCAACATAATGTTGCATGTTCCAATTTATTTCACTATTGTTGCTAATTTTTGAAGTTGGTTTCAACCACCCAACCGAACATTTCATGCTTTCCTATACCAAGAACATAATTTCCATTAGATTCAAAATAAATTGAATAAGTTCAAATCATACCTCATTGATGGTCAGTCAATAAGGTATACTTGCAATTTTGTTACCTTCCTCTTATAGCAAGTCAAACTAGAATCTTTGATGAAATCATCATGTATAAAAATATCAGATTAGGTTAACTCAAAATACAACCATCATAGATCAAACTCATAAATCACATGTAACCATCATCAACCGGAATCATAGATCACATGTAATCATCATAGACTAGAATCATAAATCACATGCATAATAAAACTGAAATAAAATATTCATGTTTATCCTTTAATTAATCCTTAGCTTCTACATTTATCCTTATTTCACACATACTGTAGATTGGTTGTTGCACCCGAAAAACACCTCGTGCCTTCTCCTCAACCATGTGCACATACACATAGTGTGCATCACACACATATAACCACACATAGTATACAAAACCATGCAATACATGCACCCACACCTAACATACAACATATACACCTACACGTAGTGTATAACACAACACAACACATACACATACATTCGGTGTACACCACAACACAATACATACACCCACACCCAGTGTAAAACATAACACAAATATGTACGCATAGTAAAAAAAAATACATATACATACATAGAGTACGACACAATGAACACAAATGTCATGATACCACAACTACACAATGTGCATACATAGTACCGCATGCCTGCAACACAACATGTACGACATTGAGACAATACCGCATGTATACTAGTACCATATGTATAACATGTACACAGTATCACTTGTACACATCACCACCTATACAACATGTGTTCAACATCATATGTACATGATGCCACCTACACAATGTGTACACAATGCCACATGTACATAGTACCACCTGTACAACATGTACACAATGCTAGATGTATAGAGAACCACATGCACGACATGTAAATGACACCACATGTAGACATCACCACTTGTACAACATGTGCACAATACTAGATGCACACAACACCACATGTACATTCATGCACACAACCCCATATGTACATAGTACCAATTGTACAACATGCAGAGAACATTGTATGTGCATAACACTGCATATACAACATGTGAATAACACCTTATATACACAACACAACATATCCAACATGTGCACAACACCATATGCACACAACAATGCATATCCATCATGCACACAGTACAATATGTACACAACACTGCACATCCCACATGTACATAGCATCATCTATACCCAACACTGAATATGAAATATTCACGCAACACTATCTGTACCACCCCATACATAACATTGCATATACGACATGTACACACACAATAGATACACAACACCGCATGTGCACAACATCACATATGAAACATGTACAACATATAAAACATATGCACAACAATAGTACCACACATCCAAAACCACAATGTCTCTACCAAGAAACCTTGTTTTTAGTGTCTCTTTGCCATCCATACTTATCTCAGTATGTGGCATACCACACCATTTTCATTCCGCTATGGTACCCCTCAGCATTACCTATCCATAACATAAACATAGGCATAATACAAGGCTATAATATCAATTCATGTCCACATGATACTGATCTAATAGATCTGTCACAATTACTCTTCCCACTTGATTCCTTGTAAGATCGGGAACACCTTCATGCCATTCACCTGCGTAAGCAATCATTCCTTCACAAGAATGATTCCTAAAGACCCTATCTGATGCAAGAACATACATACATACACATATATACATATAAATATTAGAATTAATGATCACGATCCATGATGACCATGTCAAAAATGACATACATACATACATATATACATATATAAACATCAGCATTATCATGATCACAACATAATTAATAGATATCAAAAGGTCAAGGCGAAGAGAAATTCCTTTATCCATGCGCACCATGCACAACATTGAGAACAATTGTTCCCAACATAGCCAAGGCATCTAATGTCTCAGATCCATTTATTTCATTTCTTGTGAGCTTTCTCATGACCATACTACCACTGTCGATTTACACCAATGGACCGAACCAATCCAACTGATTGTCATATCCTTCAAATTTCCTTAATCATGCACTGAGCTTCATGTGGATCTTACATTACCTGTTGGGTTTCATTAAGCTGTCCTTGAGATCCATTAACTTTCCTCTTTCCCAGGGATTCCCAAGTCTTAAAACTGAAAAGGTAATAAAAAATGCAAACACGAAGAAAATCATGAAATCCAATAGCAATACTACATCACAAGCAAAGTGGCATGGCCATGCGCAAGACACAAACAAAAATGAAATCGAGAATAACAAATAACCAAAATACCATAAGCATAACACTGACAATAGACACCATGACTTGATCCTCATGGTTCCCAGTGCTTCCAATGTAAATCTCAACCTGAGCCTTCTTCATAATTTCATTGCAATCCCTTTTTCATGCAATCCCTTACATTATACTTCCATAAAAACAAAATTGTCAATGCATGAATAAACATAACAATATACCAATTATGTTACCTTCTTATTCCATGCACGTTTCTTGAAACTAAAAACATCCATGACATGTCTCAAGGGGCTCCAATTCCCTTGACATATTAAAGTCTTTCTATAACTAGACACCAACTCTTATACATGTCAATTACATGTGTTAAAGCCCAAAATTGTCTCTTTTTGATAACCTTCTTACACTCCATCCTCCTTTTTTACTCTAATAACCATGATTAAGCATAATTTTACAAGGTTACTAGTAATAGCAAGTACTTGAACATATTTTATTTCATAAGTTTCATTGTTATTTATTATTTAACTCAATATTTTCATAGCAACTAAATTGCACCAATTCTACAGCTAATGATTGATTTAGCAACATAGTTGCAGGTTTGATGGGTTCCAAAACTTCAACCAAGGAATAAGGCATATGGGAAGGTGGATAATAGTTGGAATATCACTATTTACCTATATTCATGATTTGGATTGATGATAAGAACACCACATAGGCCCAGTCAATGTGGAACTCAACCAATGAAGAAGGAGTCGAAGGCAAACCAAGAGAGCGAGAAAATTAATGAAAGCATATTTAGTCTTATGATTTTATTCTTTGATATAAAGTAATGAGAAAATCATGAAATATTATATTTTTATGTTATTTCTAGTTTTTATCAAGTAGGATAGGCTCATAAATCTATAAAACAATTCTTGATAGAGCTTATAAATATACCTCTCGGCATGATAAACACATACATGAATATTATTATTTTTTTTGAAATTTTGTTTGCATTTATAAAGGCGAGTTTTATCATTCTGCTGAGAAATTTTCTAGATTCATATTTAGTTTCAGAGTAATCGTGCATACCTACAACTCACAGGAGGCCCCCCTTGAGTTATACGGTCTTACTTGTTTTTAGACAACGTTTAGTTTTCCATTTTAAATTGCTTTGAATGATTTTATCTAATATTTCAGTTTCGATTGTTAATAAACAATTTTGATAGTGATAACATAGTTCATAACATATATTTTTTGTTTTGTTGGAGGATGAATGAGTGAAGCCGAGATGTCTTATGCACATGAAAAGCAGTATGACAATGTGGCTTGATTTTCGATTTCTAGTATAGTTTGAGTTATATTTGAGTTAAGTAACATTTGGGGGAAGAATATTTTGATTTATATTAAGTGTGATATTTTAGATTAATTTCCTTTTCTGTTGAAGCAATTTGTGTTTGATTTCAAAGTAATTTTATTTCTACAATTGTGATGTTTATTTTGAGTAAGTCTGATAATTCTAGTTTGATATTTATTCCAAGTAAGTGTGATGTTTCTTTCAACTAAAGTGTTATATTTCTTTTAAGAAAGTGCAATAATTTTTATTTCATTCTTGTTAAAGAGTGACATATTTAATTTCATCTAAGAGTGATAGTTGTTAGAGAAAACTTGTGCATCTCAATATCTCAATTTAACCAAGAAATTTCTTTAATAATACATACTTCTGGTACATAAAATGCACATAGACTTCATCGGTATAATAGCCCTTGTTGATAATTTATGTAGTAATTTGACATCAATTAAATTACCAAACATTTTGGTGTCATTTCCGGGGAAGTGTATATAGGAGTCTTTTTCTTTTCATTAAAAAAATATAAAAATTGAAATGCATAGCGAAAGAGATTCTAGAGGTAGATTCCTAAGTAGAGGTAGCAATTTAATTCCAACATCATCACTCACCCCACCATGACCTCTTAGTGAAATACTATCCACCCAAAATCATATTCCATCAATTGCAGGTAAACATAGACTTCCCAAGGTAAATAGATCTGAAATCCAACCTATAGATTCACCAACTTCCTCTAGTCAAGCCATAGTAGAAGAAGAAGATCCTACATCCCCAACAGAAGGATAATCTTTCTAGCTTCAATTGGAGAATGAATTCTAGGACAAGAATTGGAAATTCCTAGTGAATAAGAAGAATAAGAAACCTATTTTAACATTCCATCGATAGAAGAACTAGAGGAGGAAAAAAACCAATTTTGGAAGCTTATATTTTCTTTGAGGAATCTACAATGGTAGGAGAAGGGGAAGGAGATGTAAATAATGTAAATGGTGAACATAGGATTGGAGGTGGAAGAGGAGGAAATAGAGGATGTGGAAGAGGTGGAAGAAGAGGAAGAGGAGATGGTAGAGGAGATCCAAAACCTTTTGGATTTCCGATATTTGATGAATATACCATAGCCAAAATGAAAATTATCTCACCTTCTATCCTCCTTAATTTCCACGGATTAAGAAATGAGGATCCTCGAACATTTCTCTTTGAGTTTGAAGTCTTGTGAAAATCATGTGACTACTTGCTTGATACTCAAAAGTTGAAATTTTTTCTAGCCACTCTTAAAGATGCAATGTTAAAATGGTTTATGGGCTTAGGAGCACATTCTATAAGATCATCGGAAGAAACGAAAAATGCGTTCTTAGAAAAATAGGAGGATTATTGCATGCCCCAAAACATTAAAGATGAAGTCTTTAAAATAATGAAAAAAGAAGATGAAAATATAGAATATTTCATTGAAAGATTTTCTTATAATGTAAAAAAGGATAAAATGCATACTCTAGATGAAGAAACTTTGAATGCTTTCTTGTTGAAATCTATTAGACATGAGCAGATAGATCTTCTCAATTTGTTGGGTAAAGGAGACATTTCTCAATTATCATTTGGAGATATTTCTGAGTAATGCATACACATTTCAAGAGGAAAGGAAAGAACCTGGAAAAATTCAAGAGATCATGTTATGTATACGATTAATAAAACTGAAACTGGGACAATAAGTGGGGCTGAAATAGACAATTTACATGATATTTTCAAAACATATATTTTGAGGAGTCTTAGTGAACAAATAGATACCCTTAAAATAAAAAACAAGCAAAAGGCTGAAAATGTTGCATTATCTTTCTTTTGTACAAAATGTAGAAAGGAAAATTCCTTGAGAGAATTCCCCCTTTACTTAAAAAGTGTAGAAACCTGTGTTATATGTGCATAAAATCATGATACAAAGGAATCTAATTCAATACCATATTTTAAAGTTGTTTATCAAGAGAAATTAATGCCAAATCAAGTAGAACCTCTTTGTTTTATTTCCAGGAGACCATGGTAAAATCCACAATCAAATATGACTGAAGGTTTCAACACTCAAACATATGCACAACCACCACAAACTAATTAGAATGCACCCATGCCTTAGAAACCTTGGCCTCAAACTTGGCCACAAGGATGGAAAAATCCTTATGGAAAGTATCCTAAATATCCTCAATTTCGACAACATTATCCCTTTTTCCCGCCACAACATTTTCCTCATCGTTTTCAATCCTCCTCATCCTATTCAACCCTCTTAACCTCGAAATGGAAAACCACAACTTTCATTAACATTTCCACAAAATCCAAATCAACTACCTGATCAACCACTTCCAAATCAAAATAATAAAAGCACACAACCTATTTACAACATAGAAAGCCATAAATCCCAAAGTTATATGATAACTCCATCAGATCTAAACAATGTCCAAATTAGATCTGGTAGAGTTTTGGAAATGAAGTCACCATCTGTTGTTATCCAGGAATTTGAGAAGGATGACCTCTCTGAGAAAGAGACATATATTCATTAAGAGGAAAATCCTTAATAACAAACCACCCCTATACATTCTGATGATACTCCAATAAACTCAACTCCCATTATAGAACAATCATAAGTTTCTATTCAAAATCCACCTTTTCCTGAAAGATCAAAAATTGAAAAAGTGGTAGAAAAATAGATTGTGTTGCCTGATTATGATATGATAGATGAACTGAAGAATGTTTGTATGAAAATTCCTTTGTTACAAGCTATCAAATAAATACCAATATTTGCAAAGAAAATTAGGGAGTTAAGTATTAAGAAACAAGGGAGAAAAAGAAAAGAAGTTAAAAGAATCCAATTGGTTGGTAATATTACAGATATCATGATGGGAAAAACAACAGTTCAAGAATATCTAGATCCAAGAAGTCCCATTGTGAAAAAACATATTAATGGTGTTGGTATTCAAAATACATTGATTGATTTAGGAGAAACGATAAATCTAATGAGTAAACAGACTATGAATCAATTGAAACTTTTCTAATCTTCAATATACACCTACATTATTGCAATTAGTAGATAGATTTGTTATCAAATCAACAATGTGTTATAACATGTATTTGTATCCTTAAATTCTCGGGAATATCCTGTTGACCTCATGATATCAATACCCAAAAATAATCTAGGAGGTCACCCATTGATTCTATGTAGACCATGGTTAGCTACAACTGATAGTTTTATAAGTTGTAGATTCGGTGATATGTTTATCTCTTACGAATGTTTGACAAAGAAATTCACATTATATCCTCCTAAAAAAAACAAAAAATAGAATTAGAAAGTGAAGCATGGATAGATGATAATAATTAAAACTTTGATATATGACCAAGTTTTGCTACTTCATAAATAGATGAAGAAGATCAAATTGTAAATTTAATGGAAAATAATTAATCTTCCTCATATTGTGAACAAAGTAAAAGTTTTCAAGAACAGTGTAATATTAAATATCTATCATCTCGTCAAATTTCTTGACATTGTATGGAGAAATTTGGAAATGATTTAATAGACATTTTTCGAGGGAAAACCTTGAATATTAATGACAATTGGGAAGAATCTCAAAATAAAGAATTAGTGAAGGTGCTACAAGAACATTCATTTTCTTACGCATGTGAATACGTTGATACGAAAATAATTGATCATAACACTTGTATGCATCATATTTATATTGAATAAAATTCCAGACCAATCCGACAACCCCAGAGGAGGATGAATCCAAACCTAAGGGTAATTGTTAAAGAGGAATTACAAAAATAGTTAAATGTGAATTTAATTTATCCAATATCACAAAGCCAGTGGGTCTCACCTTTCATAGTTTTTCCGAAAAAGCATGGAAAATTGAGAGTATTCATTGATTATAGGGAATTGAATAAAGCTACTTTAAAAGAAAATTTTCCACTTCCTTGTATAGAGAAAGTCCTTTATAAATTGGTGAGGAAAATTTATTTTTCATTTTTGGATGGTTTTGGTGGATATAACCAAATCCACGTAGCTCAAGAAGATCAAGATAAAAAAACCTTTACCTACCCATGGGGAACTTATTATTATCAAATACTTCCTTTTGTGTTATTTAATGCACCTATAACATTCCAAACAATAGTTTTACACATTTACTTCTAATATAATCCATGATTGTGTGGAAGTTTACATGGATGATTTTACTATCTATGGAAACTCTTTTGAAGAAGCTCTTGAAAATTTGGAAAAAGTTCTCATTAGGTGTAAAGAAGAAAATCTCTCATTAATCCATGACAAATTTTTTATGATGTTCACTAAGGGAATTTTTTTAGGCCACCATATTTCACGAAATGGAATCAAAGTGGATGCATATAAGGTAGAAGTCCTTTCTAAATTATCAGTTCCAACTTGTCAAAGAGATGTTAGAATTTTTCTTGGTCTTAGTGGCTATTATAGAATATTTATAAATTTTTTTACGAAGATAGCCTCTCCACTTTTCAAATTGCTTACAAAAGATTTTGAATTCATTTAGAATTCTAACTGCCAGAAAGCCTTTGAAACAATGAAAGAAAAGATTTCCAAAGAACCCATTTTAAGAGTACCAAACTGGAAGCTACCTCTTGACATTTCAATTGATGCCTTAGATACAACTTTAGGAGTTGTATTAGGCTATAAATATTTAACTCCTTATTCCATTTACTATAGAAGCAAAAATTTGACCCCCGTAGAGTTGAATTACACTGTAACAGAAAATGATTTTTTGGCTGTTGTACATGTTATTAATAAATTCAAGAATTATATCACAGGTTATGAAACCTTCATTCACACAGATCATTCTACAATTAGATATTTCATCAATAAATCAATTACTAATGGTAGAATGACAAGATGGTTATTATAAGAATTCAATATTAGTATTTTGGAAAGACCTGAAAAGCAAAACACAGTTGTTGATTTTCTATCTAGAATCCGAAATGATAATAATGGTGTTCATGTAGAAATAATTTTCTTGATGAACATCTTTCTGTAGTATTTATTAAATCTCCTTGGTTTGCAGATATTGGTAACTATTTGGCTATAGGGGAGTTACCATCATACTTGTCTCCTCGATAGAAAATGAAAGTAATTCAAGCTAGTGCATCTTATTCATGAATAAATGAAGAATTGTACAAAACATAACCTGATTTAATCATTTGAAGATGTGTTAGAGGGGATGAAGTACCATAGATATTAAAAGCTTGTCATGATGAACCATGTGGAGGAAATTTTGTTGATAAAAGAACTGCATATAAATTCATTCTCTTAGGGTACTATTGGCCTTCTCTTTTTAAGCGTTCCAAAGAATATGTTAAGAGATGTGGAAGTTGTCAAAGAATGGGGAATCCTATTCCTGTGGATGAAATGCCTCTAAAACCTCAAGTACTTGTTGAACCTTTTCATAAATGGGGTTTGGATTTTTTTGGTCCAATTAATCCATAATCAACACAAAAATGGTACATTCTAGTTTGTACAAATTATGTCACAAAATGGGCAGAATCTAAAGTAGTTCCTTTTTCTACTGAAAATGTTGTAGCTTCATTTATTTTTGAGGACATTTTCACTTGTTTTGGTGTCCAAAGGGAAATTGTGATAGATCAAGGTACTCAATTTACATCCAAGTTGGCACATAAGATTATGGAGGATTACAAAATCAAACATCAGAAGTCTACTCCATGTCATTCACAATCTAATGGAAAAGTTGAATCTAGCAATAAAGTAATTTAAAGAATTCTTACCAAGACTGTGAATCTGCATAGAAGGGATTGGGCATAAAATATTCCAGAAGCTTTATGGGCATATTGTACCACATGGAGAAACAAAACATGACACACTCCTTATGGACTTGTTTATGGAAATCAAGTCTTGTTTCCTATTGGGTTCCAGATAATGACTTTTTAAACAATAGCCAAATTAGGTCTTGATCTATATGAAGCCTAAAGACAACGAATGGAAGAATTGAATGAACTTGATAAGATATGACAAGTTTCAATTCATAGAACTATATAGTCCAACAACAAAGATCCAGGTGGCATGATAAATTTATCAAAGAAGGAAAATTCCAGCCTAGTGATTGGAGATTGATTTTTGTTTCAAAGTTTAAATATTTTCAAAGAAAATTTCAAGCTCATTGGCTTGGTCCTTATGAGATTGAAATTGCCTTGGAAATAGAGTGGTCATATTCAAAACCATTGATGAAGAGAAAGTGACTTTCCTTGTAAATGATCAAAGATTATAAATATATCATAAACTAATAACAAATGAAGAGTTCATAAGAAATATGAAAGATAATATTGATTTGAAGTTCACCAAGGAATATTCTTCTTCCTCTCCAACTTATCCTTCTACTTTCTTTCTCAAAAAAATAAAAAATGAATGAAAATATTTCTTTTTGTATGAACATGAAAACCAACATTGTTGGCATATTTATACAAAAATTCTAAGTTGAAAACCAAGAATTCTTGGAAGCATAGATTTTATTTTTAATTCCATATTATTGTCCCATTTATTTTCATTCCTCTTCTGAAAAGTAAGACAACTATAGAATTGTCAATAAATTGTAGCTCTCATGAAATTCTGTAGCTGAGTTGACAGATTGCAACCAGGGAAAATAAAGATCATGACAAAATAAAATTGAATGAAGATCACAATTAAAGCAACCTGAGTACAACCTACAAAAAGGGACAAATATAAAAATAAATAAGGAAATATATAAGGTATGTAAATGTTAGTTAGATAATAATGGCAAAAACATTGAATTATGAAATTAAATAGATGAATGATTGTTGCTATCACCATTTTGTATAATGGTATCCTCATTATGAAATGACTTTAGTTCTGATGAAAATACATATATCTTGTCAAAAGGATATGAATCTGATATGAAGCCTTGTTATCATTCAAAATGACTCCCTTCCTTCCATATATTGTCCGAGTTCCTTCACATATTGCCATAGTTCCTTGCATCATATCCACTCCACTCAACCTTGTTCCATTACCAAAGATGCCTTACCTATTACCCAATTTCCGTCTTTTTGACCTACTGTGTAACCAAGATCCTTCCATAACCCTGTCAAAAAGATCAATTAGGGATAATACTTCTTCAGCATGGGAGTCATTGTACGCTTAGAACCAAATAGGGCTAAATTTCTTGAAGGATACCCGTAGGAGAAACAACAGTTGCAACACGCACAGTAGTTAGAATTTGTTGAAAAATTTGATGGGCATGAAAAAAAGTTACAAAATCATTTACTAGGGAATATGATGGTATGGAAGCAGATATCAGAGACATTTAATTGGTTCTAACATAGACATTTATAGCAGAAGCTAATAGATTACCATGAATCGAGGAAAGCTGGTTCAAGAATCGAAAGATTAAGGAGAAATAATGAAAGGTATTCCTTAAAAGCCAAGGTACAGATACCTATGTATTTAAAAATGTGTTGTAATATTCAACAATCCCCCCGATTTTTTTTTTTTGTAAACAAGGTAGTACTTTCTATATTTACTTTTTCAAAATTTACATTCCTAACACATCGATTAACCAGCCACCTACCTGAGGGAAACCAGGTGGCCATCAATCAACATTGTATCCATTCCAAAACTTGAATAAGTTCATCATCAACATCTGTATCTCCCATGTTCGTCTCTCTGGTCTTTTAGACATAAACATTCAAAAACTATAGACAAAAGACTAAAGATAAAACAACTACTCCTCATTTGAGGATGTTATCTGAAACTTTTCCTGCTCTTTCGAGGTCATCATCTTCTTTCCTTTGTTCTGCAGCTTTACCGCTGGGCTTGGGAGCTCTTGTCCCTGCTAAAATAGTTTCCACTTTAGCTCGGATAGAGTTTGCTCAATCCGGCCCAAATCAAGGTTGTTCCTGTAGGTTTGGATCTAGATGGTTGCCAATTCCTTCATTATTTCCCCACTAACATGTTCTGGTTCTTTGTTTTGCTCCTTCCAGTTCTCCACTTCTCCTTCCATGTGCTTCTGATGGAGGGTCATAGTGCAAGTGACTATGTGTTTCATGATCCAGTATAGTTTCAAAGTTCTGGTATAAAGAGATTGGCTACCATTTGTAGTGCCTGGGTCTTGTATCATTTCTTCCCACTCATGCAGGGGAAGGTTTCTACCTTGAAGATTTTTTCTCAAGTCACGTTCCTAGCTCCAAATCTGTTCCCAGATTTCTTGCGAATTTGCTTTCATGTAGCTGACCACGAGTTTCTTTACCTATTCACCTATTGATTTTCTGCCTTTTTTCATGCCTGTGTTGCTTGTTCTGACTTCCTACTTGACATTCCTTTTGCATTGCCTAGGTTCCATGTTTTTGGTAGGTAGCTTTCTAATGCTCTGATCTTTCAGGTAGACTTGTTGGGTTATAGTTGACCCCTCACTTTGTGTTAGACCTATCATAGTATAAACACAATGGTCAGTTTTAACCATTGGGATAATGTGATTTGAGGCGATAGTGCTACCACCCCTCTTTGTAGTTCCTCTTGAGTTATGACTAACTCGTGAGTACAGATCCCAAGCCTCTCTAGAGCTTTCCAGTCCCAAGTTTTGTTTGATGAGGGTTACTCTCTGATAGTTGGCATAATTTTTCTGGACCGTGCAGGCCATCTTACATTCCAGGTCCCTCCCATCTCTCCTAGGTTTTCCTATCACCCTTCCCGTTTGGAGTTCCTCTAATTTAGGGTCCCCCTCTCGCTTTTTCCCCAATTCTCTAGATCCTATGGAAGGAATCTGCTTCCTCGCTCAGGTGTTCTAGTTTTTCTTACCGAGGGCATAATCTCGGGGTTTGGCATTCCCAGGGCTTCCCGTTTGTTGAAGGGGTCAAGTAATAATGGGTCCTTCTTTTCCTGTGAGCCCTTCTCCTTACTGCTATAATCACCCTTCCCAACCATGGATTCGCGGGGCTCTCCCCTAACCTAGACTACCTTAACTTTGTAACTGAGTTTGGGGTGATGCAAATTATTCCTATCTAACTGCATGCCTATTTTTTGCTTCATGCAAGAACTTTTTTCCAAGTGAGGGGAAGGAGTATTCACATACCCGTTAGTCTGGAACCGCTGTTCTATCTTATCCAGCTGTCTTTGGCCATCGCTGCGTTCTCTCTCGCCACCTTCCTTCTTCCCCGTCCACATGCAACATGCATGGGATCCCTCATACTTTATTCTTTTAACATTCCTCTTTCTTAGCCTTGCCTCCCGTTGTCTCCATTTATGACGATCCATGGTGCGCTTTCTGGCCCACTTTCCTTGGGATCTGCTGAAATATCTTGTCCTTTGTGCTTCATTTATGACTATCTTCTCCCAACTACTCTTTTTGTCTATTTGTGGACTCCGCATTGCCATCTGGCTCTCCTCTACTGTCCCTTCTTAGTCCTACTGTCTTGTTCTCCCTGTGCCCACCTCCTTCCATTTTTTCTCCCATGCTTCTCGAGTTTGTCCTTTCTCTTTCCTCTTCTGTCATCCATGTCTTCTAGGTCGTTTCTTCCGTCCTGTTCTATTCCATGGATGATATATGCTGATTTGCCTGCGCATGCCTTTGACTTTCTGCCCTCCTCTCTACATCATTCAGATTCTCTTGCTGTCTCTGATCTACCTCAACTGCCTGTTTCATCTAATTCATTTCCTTATTCCTGTTGAGCTCTGTTTCGCCCACTTCTAACTGGTGCTCTCTGTTTCGACATCCCCAGTTCACGAGGAGATCCACCATGACATTTCCTTTCCTTTTCACATGGGATGAGATAGTATATGCCAGTCATTGAAGTTGCTTTTCAACTTCTTTAATTACCCACACTGTCTGCCAACTTTTTCTTAGTTTTTCCGTGTTTACTCCTTGCTGTAGTTATTTTATGATGTCTATGAACAGCTTAGAATCCCCTTATATTTGCAATATTTGGTATCCTTCTCGTATCACTATCTCCAATCCCCTATTTAGTGCATGATATTATGCTTTGTTGTTGGTGGCAATGTCGCAGTCCATTGCATATACCCTTATGATCCTTCCTTCTTTGTCTCTGAATATCCCTCCTATATCCACGTCCCCTAGGTTGTCTTTGGCTACCCCGTCAAAGTTTAGTTTTGTTGGCTTCCATACCTTCTATCTTCTAGTCTTCCTCTGTCCAATTTCCAAGAATTATTGTTTCCCTTATATTCCCCATAATTTTGTTCCAAACTTTCTGTGTGTCATTTTTATCTGTTCTGAATATTACCCTGTTTCAGGCTTTCCAGAGATTTGACAAAAAGAATCCGATTGATAGGTTCCGAGCATGGTTGAGGATAACATTGTGGTATGGTTTGTTATTCCATAGTTCAATTGTTGTTTTAATGCTTTCTGACTTTCTTTATGTAATCCCAAAGATTTGTTGGTGATTTCGCCACAGGATGTTACTTACATCATAGGAGTTGGCAACATACTCCATGGTTTCATCTTACCATTGGCAAAGCACGCAGTGTGAGGGCCCACGTGTCCCTTTCTGTCTTAGTTGATCCCAAATAAGGGCTCTCCCATGTAGCACTGTCTAGGTCAAAAACACCACTTTTGGCCAAGTTTTTAGTTGCCAGATTCTTTTCCATTTTTTCGTGTTTGCATTACCCGCTCCTCCTGTTTTCAGGTGGTAGCCTTTTGATATTGTGAACATGCCTTTAATCTGTTTGCCCCATATTATTATGTCTAGTCCTTATTTGATAGCTATTTTCCTAGTTTCCAGTTCTTTGTGATATGTTGTCCATTGATCAGTTTCTGGGGCTTCAGGCCAATCATTCTTGATCTTCCAGTCTCTTCAATAACTGTTTTAGTCCCCTAACCAATAGTTCCTTACTGTGTCCTCCACTATTTGGGTTGTATACTGTTGTACTTCATGTAGCCGGTGTTCTTGACTCAAGGTACCTCTTCGTTTCCACTCTTCTTGCCAAAAATCAGTTTTGTCTCCCTCTCGAATTTCCCAGAAGTTGTTGTCTCTTATTAGGGCTCTATTCATGTTGGCTAGGTTCCAAATTGCTAAGCCTTCCTTTTCTCTCAAGGTTTGGAGTTTACCCTCTGGTGTCCGTGCTACTTCATATTTTTGTTCCCACAGATGTTTCTAGAGGTCATTCCCTCCTTGAATCCATCTCCACCATAATTTCACTCCCATGACTTGGTTCAATATGTTAGGATCTCCAAGTCCTAGACCTCCCTCTGAAACCAACTTGCTTAACCATTTCCATGAGAGAAAGGCCCATTTTTTGTTTTATTGGCCCCTTTCCATAGAATTTTTTTAAAGAGTTGTACCTTTTTCTGACATATGGTCTTCGGGATTACTTGACTTGCCATCTGGTAGATCGACATGGCTTGGAGGACTAATTTTAGGAGTAGAAGATGGCTTGTTGTATTGAGCATTCTAAATGTTCACTTTTCCATTGCTTTTTGAATTTTCCTTATTAGACCTTGCCAGTTCGCTACTCTGTATTGTTGATGACTTAGTTGAATTCCTAAGAATCTTATTGGGAACTTCCCAATTTGGAACCCCAAATTTCTTTCCAGGAAGGCTTGGCTCACTCTTGGTGTGTTGAAAAAGAAGATTTCAGTTTTCTCTTTATTCACCTCTGTTCTTAAAGCTTTGGTGAATTCTATTAGGATCTCCCCGAGTGTTTTGCTTCCTTGAGGTTTTATTGGCTGTACTTCATCACATCATCCATAAATTGTTGATGTATGATACTTAAGTCTTCTCCCCATAGTCTGAGCCCTTTGAGTTGTCCTCTGCTTACTTTGGCACTGATTAAGTGACCTCTACCATCCATTGCTAGGATGAACATGAACAGTGAGAGAGGGTCGCCCTGTCGTAGGCCATGGGTAGGCTTGACGGTTTTGGTCGGGGTCCCGTTTAGAAGGATTGACAAACTAGGAGTGATATATCATGGACATTATCCATGCAATCCATCTATCATCAAATCCATAGGCTTGCAAGATTTCTTGTAGATATTACCAACTGATTTTATCATATGCCTTCGCTAAGTCAAGTTTGATCATCATTCCTTTATTTCCAGTTTTCTTTAGGGAATGGATCACCTCTTGTGCAACTAAAATCCTATCCACTAACTGTCTACCTTTCACAAAACCTGTTTGTTCTGTTGCTATCAATTCTGGGAGTAGGGATTGTAATCTTTTTACCATTATAGTGGCCATGATTTTATAGATTTCATTGCATAGAGCTGTAGGTTCGAAGCTATGGGGTTCTTCAGCTTGGTCTACTTTTGGTATTAAGGCTAGGAAGGTAGTATTCCATCCTTCTTTCATTCGTTTGTGGCTTCTTGATTCTTCTACTGCATTAGCAATATATTTTTTCATGAACTGCCATGTTGCTTGAAAAATCTCTACTATAAAACCATCTGGTCCAGGGACTTTGTTTTTCACCATTGTCTTGATTACTTCCTCAACCTCCTTTTCCGTAATCACCCATAGAAGTGCAAGGTTCTAGTCCCTGCTTACTTTTTTTGGAATGAACTGTTTTATCTTCGCTATCTCTTCATGTTGGTTTCTTTGTGGCTCTGTGAATATGCCCTTGAAATGTTGTGTTAGGATGTTTTCCATTTCCTCTTTTTGTATTACTCTGTTACCTTGTTTATTTTTGAGGGAAAAAATTTTGTTTTGCTGCCTGTGTTGTAGCATTGCTCGATGGAGAAATTTTGTGTTTCGTTCCCCTTCTTTTAGCCACTGGACTCTTGACACTTTTTTTGGAATGAATTGTTTTATATTTTCTATCTCTTCATGTCAGTTGCTTTGCGGCTCTGTCAATATGCCCTTGAAATTTTGTGTTAGGATGTTTTCCATTTCCTCTCTCTGTATTACTCTGTTACCTTGTTTATTTTTGAGGGAGAAAATTTGGTTTTGCTGCCTATGTTGCAACATTTTTCGATGGAAAAAATTTTTGTTCGTTCCCCTTCTTTTAGCCACTGGACTCTTGAATTTTGGTGCCATGGTATTTCCTCATGTTTTCTCCTTTCCTCTAGTCTAATTAGCACTCCCCTTCTTCCTTTTCTTTCTCATCATTTCTTCCTTCTTCTATGATTTTTTGTTGTATCCTTTGCATTGCTATTTGGAGTTGTTCCTTGTCTTTATGGATGTTACCGAATTCCTCTTTATTCCATGTCTTAATCTCATTTTTCAGCTCCTTGAGTCTCAATTGGAGTGTGTGCATGTTATTCTTGCCTTGTCTTAGTCCTTCACTTTTCTGCCACCATGTTTCCATATTTTCAACTAGAGTTGGATCTCTTAGCCAAAAGGCTTCAAACTTGAAAGGTTTGTGTTGATTTTGATTATTCATGGAAATTTCCAGTTTTATTGCCCAGTGGTCCAATCCTTGGAAAGGTAGGATCATTTCTTCATACAGTATATATTTTCCTAGGAAGTATTCTGTGGCTAAGAACCTGTCCAATATGGAGGCTATATGTCTACTACCTCCACGTCTATTATTCTAGGTATATTTACTATTAATAATATTGATATTAATCAGTTGGAGGGTTGTCTAGGCTTCCCTAAATCTCTCCATATCTGCATCCTCCCATTACAGTCCTGCTTTCTTTTCCACTATGGTTTTTATCATAATAAAATCTCTTACTATTACCCAGAGTTTTTTGTATGTATGTTGTCCATTCGACATAGCTGTGTTAGAAAGGCCTCTCTCTCAAGTAGTATATGAGTCCCATAGATCACTGATACCAAGAACCACTCTTTATGTCCTACCATTCTGAATATCCCTGAAAGAATCCTTCACATTCCTATCCATACCATTACTTCTACTGGGTTCCATAATATTGCTATCCCCCCTACACTCCCTTTTGCATCTATTGTCATACTTTCATAAAAGGGCTTAATTTTTTTGTTTCTTGCAGCAACATTATCTGAGGTTTTTATTTTTTAATCCTCTCAGCCAAGTATCTTTGCTTTCCCTTTCTATTAAGCCCTCGTATATTCTAGGATGTAATAATCATTGAGATGGTTGGGTTTTTTAGTGAAATACGCTGAAAGCGGTACAACTCTTCCTGTATTAATTAGCATTTCACCCATTACTTGAATGGATTCTTGTAGGTTCTTCCTTCCTCTTTTTACCCCCCATTTCCCTTTTTGTGGATGCTCTTGGTTATTATCCTGAATTCCAAGTTGTTCATTCATCCTTGTTTTCGCACTCTCTTGCTTTTCTTTGTATTTTTGGAAGATGTCTTTGTATAGTTTTTTATCTTCCTCTAGGATAAACCATTTGTCTAGATTCTTACACTTATCCAGTAAATCCATTAGAATTTCCTCTTCTTTTGTTGCTTCCTCCCCTCTATTTGTGCCTACTTCCATCACTTCATACTCCTGGTGTAGTTCCTTTTCTTGGTTCCCATGTTCTTCTGGCTCTTCTTGATCTTTCTGCTTATTTTGCTTAGTATCTATTCTCCCCCTCCTTCATGATCTGTCCCTTCTTGATAGTCCATCTTTCAGGTCTCTTCCTTCCCTTCTTCTGTTTGTAATGCTTCATACCTATTTGTCTTTTGACTTGTAGTTGGTCGAACTTTCCTACCTTTCTGCCGGTGTTCTTTAGTGGGTCATTTCTTGTGTTTTACTTCTTGAAACCCCTCATAGTCATCATTAGTTTTCCTTTGTTATTTAGTATTTCTTTATTCTTCCTCTGCATTTAGAGGAATTCCTTGAAAAGGTGCCCATATTCATGGCATTTTCTACATCTAAATGGTATGTGTTCATAGTCCAGAGCCTGCTGCCAGACTTCCTCATGATACTCGAGTTCGACAACGCCTGGTATAGGGTTTTCTATATTCATTTATACACATATTATTGCATATGATGTGTATCTCCCTCTTTTTGTTGATTCTGATATCTTTACGAAACTACCTATGGTGTCCACTATTCCTTCAAGAATCTCTGGATCCCAAAAATCCATAGGCAGTCCAAACAGTCTGACCCATACCGGTGCTACTAGGGATTTTCCTTGGTCTGGGTTATAACATTCCTCCCAATACCTCATAAATAACCTTGCATTGTTATGGAAATATGGCCTGTTTTCAAACAATTCCATTTTATCTTGCAGGTTTGAAATGATTATTGTGAAAAAACCACGCCTTCCCAGCTTTAGTTCAATGTGGCCACGTGGCTATCATTTCTATTGGATCCATCTTGTCAGTTCCTTTCCTGAGGGCCAGAATCCGATGAACTTGCAGATCAGTGAATGATCTTTCATATAGCTTCTGTATCTCTCCAGTTTGTTCATTGGAATGATAAACCTCAGTTTCTTCACTACATAGGGCAAACATCTTCCTTTGCTTCTTGCTTGCCAATGTGCACCTAGAACTGTTCTTGGTGGCCTTTGAGCAACTTCCTCTTTGTTGTTACTAGTTCCTTCTCCCGATGTCGCATCCCTATAGGAGGGGATCCCTGCCCTCGTAGTATCCTCTGTCATTTTTGAAACGGTTGTCCACTTCTGGTCATCTGTTCGCTAGTTTTTCGAGGTGTTCTGCACTGCCTACCTCATGGTTGCATGTTATCACTATCAAAAGTGGTATTGGAAACTAAAGAAACGAAAGATGCCAAGGACTCATCTGAGGCTTCTTATTTCAAAGCAATCTATTCTTTCTTGCACAAGATAGCTCCAAGGCATAAAATCTTACCATACATAGATATGGTAAGATGGATTATTGGTAATGTGGACATTTTGGATAGAACATTCAGAAATTCCAAGCATAAAGTCATGGGCTCATTCACTCCAGAAAATTTACGTTGAATGTACCATCTGCTAGAGCCATAGAAGCTCTATGATAGATCCTTTATTGATAATTTTTCCAAAGGGAATGACGAGTCGATGGACGTCATGCAGAATTGGAGGGCTAGCTCGAGCAAGTTCAAGCGGGAGAAATTTGGTATGTACCCAATTTCACCTTTGTTAGCACCACATAATTTTGCAGCCGCAATGTTGTGTAGGCTGTTTGGAAATGATGACACTACCAACTTTTCTATCAAGTGGGTTCCATTGATCGATGCGGTTGCTAATGCTATAATTATGAACAGGAGCAATATTTTGTTGGACAATTTGGTTATGACCATTAGAAAATAGAGGCGCAATAGAATTATTTCCACTTGGATTATTCCTCTGTTTTACATGAGTGCTTATGTCATGGATGCTATATGTTTTTGTTCCTATTTTCCAAACATGGGTTGCAAATGGACTTTAGAGGACCATACTACCATCCATGTTTACCATAAATTTTTTTGGGAATCACAGTTTAGCTCCCATTTTTATAAAACAATTCATGGTGTTTTGTTGCCAAGTTACCAGACCATTTTTGATAATAAAGACCCTAGGCTATTAGAGGAAGTAAAGATAGACATCTTGTCAGTGGAAATATGGTTTGGCAAGGAATTATTTACTTATATCAGATTTTTTTGGAGTTTTACAGCTCCACATGTTCTTCCATATGATGTTCTTGATAAATTATTGGCAAGAGAGATTGTCTATCAAACAATGGGGGATGGTATTACCAAAATCCTCAAAGAAATGAAGAAATCCATCTGGCTGACCTTCCCTATGCAATTTGGTGCTTTCACATTACATGATTTTGGTCACATGGAAAGAGAGATATAGAACATCACATCTCTGAATTTGTCTACTGTGTTAGGCAAACAGTATGACCCTAACAAGGTCACCAAAAAATTCACTACTATGGTGAAAATCAGACAATTTATTCACGACAACGATGAGTTTGATTATCTATTTGAGGAAACTGAGACCATTTTCACAGGTTTTACATTTAGCATCAATAAAACTGAGCCCAACGGATCTAAACCGCTTCCACATATACAGAAATAAAAGGCTGACTAAGGTCACTTTGGACCTATTACAAATTCAAGAAATAAGAGAACCTAATCCCATCATAAACCTGGAGGAAAGTTCCAAACACAATTCTGATGAGGAATATCAAGACAAGCTAGATCAAGGCTCAAATGTTTTTTAACATCAATCTCAGAATAGGGAAGAAGTCTATGAGAAATATCTTAAGAAGGACAAAGAGAAAAATGTTGAAGAAACGACCAAAAAGGCCTCAACTAAAGAACACATGGAGACTGGCCAGATATGTTCAAAAAGAAAATATCAATGTCATTGATATGGATTAGGAATGGGAGAAATTTAATAAAAAGCTCCAAATAGAGAAAAGAGAGACCAGTCTTGAAGGAACATATGGATTTCAAACTCCTAAACAGACCCTAGCAGGTTGTCAACCGATAAATAAAAATACAAGGAGTTACAACTACTCAAGATATTGAAATTTTCTCGGCCTACCCAACTACAGAGATTATTTTAAAGATTAAGTAGATACCCCCATTGGATGTATTATATAGCCCAACACATAAGGTTGTAGTGAAGAGGAAAAGGAAGAAAACAAACCTCGATACATGAGCAACAACAAATCTAGAAAATGAATCGATGGAGGTAGTATGGAAAGACACCCCCATCGATCCATTAGAAAATCTCACAAAGATATCAAAATTTGTAGGTTCTTTTGTAACAACAACAATTGATAACACAACAAAAGTTTGACTTTTTATTAAAGAAAAATAAGAAAGAGTTTAGTTGTCACAACAACAACTAGAACAAGAAATATAGAGCACTAATAGGTAAGCACAGATGCAAATGGCACAAATTCAAAATGATTTTTAGCAAATGAGAATACATCAGCTAGACATTGTAGAGAAGGACTCATAGATTGATAAAAATCGGACTATAATGAATAAACTCAAAGACCACCCTCAAATTGAAGAATTCATTAAAGAGATGCTCAAACTAAACTCTTTGTTGTCACAACAATAGGAAATATTCTACCAAAATATATTATTGATCAATTCCTATTGTGAAACAAGTGATAGATTAATCAATCAAGTGGTTGATCAGAGATTAGAATATGAAGAGATCTATAAGAGGATTCCATAGTTTATTTATCACCAGGAATTTGAAGAAGGTAGAAAAGTCGATCTGCCAAAGATCGATGAGTCCCACAATGATATTTTATTCACAGATTGGGACATACAGTTGAAGAAAGAAGAAAGGGTAGCTAGTACAACAAATAATATAATTGAAAATGTGAAGGAAAACATTGGTAGTGTCAATATTATCAAAGAATGCAATCTAGAATCTCTCCCAGATATCAAACAATTAGAAAAATAGTGGAAATAGATTTCCAAAACAAAAGTGGAGGCAATCAAACAACTGTTTATGCTTGATTGGGAAACCTACTGGAAGTTTCTGGTAAAAGCACACACTCATTTGATGAATCTCGTCTGTCTAACAAATTCCATGCAAAAGATGGTGCCACCTCTCTCTGATTTTGTATTCATGAGACAGGTAAGATCTACAATTGGCTGGCCACCCCAGGTGAAGCCAATCATAGATATATGTGAACTCAAGGACCAAATCGCTAACTAGAACCATTCAATTTGAAAATCTTGTCGTCATTTTATTTTCTATTTTAGTTTTTATTTTACTTATTCCGAGGAAGGTTTTTCGAAACCTCCTTAGCTTTTTATGTAATAATATATTTTTGATACATATGCCTTATTATTTAAACCTCTGGCATGCATTTACAGAGGGGTCTAGAATTTTATCATAAACACTTTACAAAGTCTTGTACTTTTGTACTTATGTGTTTGTCTTGATGAGATAATTAGAACAAGATCTTCATTTTCTTATATATTGAAGCATACTCTACTAAATTTGCAGTTTTTTTTACTCTTAGAATATATTTAGTTGAAAATAAGGAGATCAATATTGTTGACCTCATGAGTAGGACCTTTTATATCTAGTACTTCTATCTTTATGATTGAGTTTTGTTTATGAATTAGCAGTAATATTTCTTATATTATAATACGTATGAAATTTTAGCTACAATTTGACACTATTTCACGTTTGTAAAATGTTTTAGTTGTGATTCCTTATTGAGTACATGAGTAAATGATATATGCGATATAGTCAAAACAATTATTTTTCCTAAATATTTAGTCAAAATAATTATCATTATAGCAATTGAATGATCTTTATTACATGTTGCTCTAAGATATCTTTGTAGATCGCATGAGTTAAGTAATTCCTAGGTATATAACAAGATAAAGGTTAGAATAGATAGATGCATGTGTTTGTTCTTTAATTAGATCATTTTTAGTTAGTTCATTTCCCATTATATCTTATATTAAACTAGCATCATCATCATATCAATTCTTGTTGGGAAACTGGTTCCATTATCCCCAGTTGGAGCCACCATAGCAAACAGAAAAAGAATTGCTTCCAAGGACCACACCTGGTGGTTATCCCCATGTTGTTGCAATGGAATTCTGGGGCTTCAACATTTTGGTGCTAGAAGGAGGGCCATGAATTTAAATGGCAAAGAGAACTGATCATAAATAAAAAAATCCATCCTAACAGTCATTCCTCCTCTAGATCCCCTCCAACTTCTAGATTCCCATCTACAAATACAATCCTAAGATCAGAAGTTAAAAAAAGCTTTCCAAAATCTCCTAGTGAATCTCAGAGACTACCTTCATTAGACTACAACCCTAAATCTCCAGAAATTCGGACTTTGATAGAGAAGTTAGAGAAAATCTCTATTTCAGCAGAAAATATTGGAAAATCTCAATTAGCTAAAGGAAGTAATTCCTCTGTTCTACAACAAAGGTGAATCTTGACTCGTTCTCAAAGTGAGAAGACTTGAATTCATCCTATTGAATTCCCCATTACTTCTTTCTGAAATAAAACCAGGAAATGTAAATCACAGATATCCACTAGTGAGGTTTTATCCAATTCTCCACCTCAAACCCCTTCTTTCCCTCCACTCATTCCAACAACTTCCATTCCAACCACTGGTGCTAGTTCTTCTAGTCCAAGCACCCAATCTCTCTCTTATTCTACTCAAACTCCATCTATATCCTCGTCCATTCAATCCTCTCTTATCATCACATCAAGTCAAAATCTAATGGTAGGAAAACAACCACCACCACGAGTACAACCACGGAATAGTCCCTGTGCTATAGTAATGAAAACTCCTCTTGACCCTCTCCCTAAGTGTCCTGTAATATGGTTGCCCAAATTTAATCTTGATGATGGACTACGAGCTAAGGAACATCCTCATAACTATATGCTGGCCATCAATTTAAATGGAGTCGATGAAGAAGACTGTGTAGTCACATCATTTCCATTTACTCTTATAGGATCGGCAGGATCCTAGTACTTTTTGTTACCCTCTCACTCCATAACTAGTTGGGATATGTTTGAAAAAAAATTCATAGCTATATTTAGAGATGATAAAACTACTGCATCGCTCATCAATGAATTGTGCAATCTAGAGGCTAAGATGGAATAAAAGGTCACAAATTTTAACTCTAGAGTCAACAAAATACTCAATAAAATTCCAACTATGTCAACACCTGGTGTTGATGTTCAAATTGGGTGGTACATATCTTCTCTTCCTTCCAATATATCCATTTTGTGGATAGAGTGAATTTTGCCACATTAGAAGAAAACACGAAGGAGGCCCTTTCCATAGAGAAACGCATAATTTCTTTTGAAAAGAAGACCTCTCAGGAAGACAAAAAACTAAAAAAGTTACTTTCAAAGATGAATCTAAAAATAAAGCCCCAAAATATCCTTTTCGATATTGAAGGCCTCTAGAAAGTACTAAAAACCATGTCTAATGAAATGGTTGAAATGAAGAAACAAGTTTTTGAATCCTCTTCTGCCAAGAAACCTTTTAGATATTTTAAGAGGAATCAGTCTTCAAGTTGTCACTCAACAAATACCATATCTAACGCTGAGTCCAACTTAGAAGCATAGGTCAAACAAAACACAATGGGCGATGAAGAAGCTGAAGAAGAAGAAGTAGTCGAACTAAATTGGATGTGGGAATTTATCCTTCCAAACAAAGAAGAACAAGAATATTTTCATGTCAGCAACAGAAGCAAAGGGCCCATTGATATGACTTAGTCAAATCAAAAAGAGAAGACTCCAGCGCCTACTGCTAAGAAGAAAGAAACTAGCAAAAAGTCTTCCCTTAATCTTTCATGGCCAAATCCATCTTCATCAAATCTTCCATCTACATCAAAGACCCTGGTAGTTACTGATATCATGGACTATAATATTGCAGAAGAAATGAAGAAAACTAGGGCCAATATTAGGAAACTGAAGCAACAACAGAAAATACTACTTAGAGAACTAAATGTAGTGCCTACTTCTCCCTTACCTGGTGCTGTTGTATCTCAAGCTACTAAAGGCATGGGTAAAACCCCCACTTCTTCAAAGAAATTCGACCCTATATATGTCATCCTAATCAGTGACAAGTCTAATTCACACATGCCTCCTTTCCTCTTAACATATGAAATTTTCAATAGGAACCTTCACAATTGTTGGATTGACCCAGGAGCCTCTTCAAATATAATGATGACAATAATCTGTGCTAAGTTGAATGCCAATCTGCAAAATTCTATTGTTCACATAGTACAACTTGATGGAACTAATGTAAAGGTATTAAAATAAATAAATTTAGTTATCGTTCGACTTTCCTCAAATTCCAAAGTCTGTCAAACAATTAATATATTGGTCACTGACATTCCTCAATTCTACAGTATAATTCTAAGTACAATCTGGTCCGAGAAAATCCATAGATAATTTTCTATATACTGGTCTCACATGTGGCTACCCTATAATGGAAAGCCAAATCAAATTCGCGTTGACCGAGAGAAACACCTGAAACATACAGTGACTAAATTTGTAGGTGATAATGAGTCAATAGCATTTAATAATAAGATTTTTGAGAATTATTCGGCTGAGTCATTTTTAGGGAACTTTAAAGCATGAGAGTCTCCCTTTCTAGATAATGTTGGAATTTCATAGATTGAAAATATCTCGCAGATAGATCCTTCCAAATGTAAAATTTTTGTAAATAAACCCATAGTTAACACTTTATTTTGGTCTTTATACTTTGATGATTCCAAATATAATGATGTGGAGCAACTGGTTGCATCTCAGTGAGCCCGGAAGGAGAAAAAACCATGTTAGCTTGCAGATCAGAATTCAAATGTACAAATAACACTAAAAAGTATGAGGCATTGGTTCAAGGATTATACAAAGTAATTGGCCTCGACATCAAACATCAATAGGTTTTTCAAGACTCATAAAGTTTCGTTAAATAGGTAAGAAATACTATCCACTACCTTTCTAGACATCTTAAACATTATCAATCATTAGTCCATGATCTTACATCACATTTTTTGGCATTTAATATTTTTTTTGTACCTAGAATGCAAAATTCCAGAGCAGATCTGTTAGCTAATGTTGGATCAAAACCTATACCATATGAGGATTATAGTCCTAATAGATTTTCCATTGAATTACTTTTTATGCCATCTATTCTTGACAATGTCACTAATTGGTGAGTCCTCAATGATGATTTCGATATCGTAAATTTTATAACATCAAAGCGGTCATACAATGACCAAACCATAGATGAAAATGAGTACGACCTTCAGTTAAAGCCGAATGTTGTTGAAAATCCAATTCCCAAATCGATAATCAAGATAGAAGATCTTTATGATCTTAAAGATAAATTTAAGAAGGTAACTATTGCCAAAACCCAAAGTTCAACCCTAAGATTTGAATTAGTGAACCTTGGAATTGATGACAAGTCTGAGAACATTAATCTAGGTCTCGGTCTATCCTCTGATGAAATATCATCATTAATTCAATTGTTAAAGACATATAAAGGTATATTTTCCTGGGATTATTCTGATCTCAAAACTTATGATACCTCTATCATACAAAACACCATACGTATGATCTCTAATGATAAACCAGTGCCGTAGACACTAAGGAAAATTTTTCAAACCTTGAAAGTTAAATCAAATCAGAGCTGAATAAACTCCTTAAGGCCAAAATCATATTTCTTGTTAGGCATTTTGGTGTCCAATTTAGTGCACGTTAGGAAAAGGAATGGTGCAAATCGTATATGTATAGATTTTAGAAATATAAATAAAGCATGTAAAAAAGACAACTTTCCACTCCCAACCATGGAACATGTGCTGCAGTTAGTAGCTAGTTCTGAGCTCATGTCTTTTCTTGATGGGTTTTCAAGATATAACCAAATCCTAGTTTATCCATATGATAGATTTAAAAACACGTTCAAAACTAAATGGGGAACATATGATTATCAAAAAAATTCCTTTTGGTTTCATTAATGCAGGTGCCACATTTCAAATAGCTATGGATATAGCCTTTAAAGGACTCATTAAGAAATTAGTTGTTATTTACCTGGATGATATTACCGTTTATTCCAAGAAGAGAATCAACCTTTTAAATGACCTTAAGAAGATCTTTGAACAATGTAAGAAATATGGGATCTCGCTCAATCCAGAAAAATATTATTTTGACTTAAGAGAAGGTAAGATTTTAGGATTTGTCGTATCAAAAAAGGGTATTTATATCGATCCACAAGGGATTAAGGAAATTGAGAAAATATCCTTACCCCATAACAAGAAAACAATGCAGTGTTTCCTTGGTAAAAGAAATTTTATAAATATATTTGTCTCTGATTTTCACAAATAGTTCTACCTTTACAGTCTACCATTAAGAAGAATTAAATTTTCAAGTGGGATCACAATGAAATAGAATAATTTGATCTAATAAAACAAGTTATTGTCAATGCTCCCTCCCAAACAACTCCCAATTTTTCCAATCATTTTGTTTTGTACACATTTGCATCAGAAACATCATATGCTGTCATCTTGACAGAACTCAATGATCAACAGATTGAAGCACCAATCTCGCTTTTTAGCTCAAATCTGCAAGGTGCCAAATTAAATTACTCTACTGTGGAAAAACAACCCTTTTTTGTCTTTAAGTCAATAAAGAATTTTAGACAATTTCTCCTTAAAACTCACACCAAAAGCATAGTTCCTTTTTCAACAGTAAGGAAATTACTGGTGCAAAGCAAAGTAGAAGAAAAAAAGGGCCAACTAGGTAACTTCTAAAATTGTTACGGGTCGAGTTTTTTGTAGAATGTTAGCTAGAGCATCCAACATACCTCAACGATATTGAATCTCAATTTGCTGATCTCTTCTTTTATTTAAAAAATGGATGTGCCCCTATGAAACTTAGTTACATAAGAAAAATGGATTTGATATTGAAAGAAAAGAAATACCAAATTGTCAATGATGTTTTATTTAGAAAAAAATATGACTCTGTTTTGCTTGGATGCCTTGAAAAGTCTAAGGTAGAAAAGGTTTTGTAGGAACTCCATGATGGACTAGCTAGTGCACATTTTGGTGGAGACACAAGAGCACATAAAATCCTACATGATGGCTATTACTGGCCAACCTTGTTCAATGATGCATATAAATAGTAATGAGGTGAAAAAATTGTCAAACTGTTGCTAGAAGACAAAGGAAACATGCATTTCCATTACAACCAGTCAGCATTGAACAAACATTTCAGCAATGGGGACTGGACATAATAGGTGAGAGTGTTCCTCACTCTTCAACGCAACATAGATACATCCTTACAACAACTGATTACTTTACTAAATGGGTGGAAGGAATTCCACTAAAGGTAACCAATTGTGAAAAAATTATTGAATTTATTAATCAATTTATCATTACCAGATTTGGTTTACCAACTGCCCTAATGTTTGACAGTGCACCTTATTTCACAGGAAACACCATGAAAAAAATTCCCTCTCAAAAGAGGTTTCAAACTCAAGTATTCCACTAACTATTATCCTCAAGGAAATGTTTTAGTCGAATCTACGAATAACAACCTCATTAGGATAAGTAAACGCACTATTGGTTAATTTCGAAGAAATGGGCATAAATATTTAACATTTTCTCTATGGACAGATCATATAACATAGAAGGCCTCAATAGGCACTTCTCAATTTAATCCAGTCTATGCAAAATAATGTGTTCTTCCTACAAATATAGTTATTCCCTCTCTAGCCCTAGATCAATTTATTGAAGAAACTCCTTCTTCTTCTTTGCAATTAAGGAAATCACAAATCCTCAAACTCGAAGAAGAAATAGAGAAAGCCAAAATCATACATGCCCATCATCAACAGTTAGTTAAATCTTCCTTTGATGCAAATTATGTTAGCACAAAATAATTTCAGCTTGGAGTCCTTGTATTTAATTGGGATAAAGCACACGAGGAAAAAGGTAAGCATGCCAAGTTCCAAATAATATGGCTTGGACCATTCAAGATTACAGAAAAATAGGCCCATCAATGTCTCTATTGCAAGATTTACCAGGAAAGAGAGATTCTCTGCATGTGAAAGGGAATATTTTGAAAAAATATATTTCATAGGAGTTAATCTCTTCTATCCTCTTTACATTATTGCCTTTACTTTTCCTAGGAAAATAAAAGTTAAATAGTATTTACTTTTGGCCTTACAATAAAAATATCTTGAAATATTTTTTATTTTTCACTTTTAAAAGTGAATATTGTTAAGGAAATAATTATAAGATTTGAAAATTAACTAGGTTCTATCTCTCTAAAATTTTCTTGTTTCCACCAAAATTATTTATTGAGAAACCTCCATCTTAATAAAAATCTTTTGTTCTACTATCAGTTAAGAAAATAATCTTTAACAAAGTAAAGACTCTTTGCATATAAGCATCTTCAAGTGTATAATTGTCATCTAGAACCCTTGAGTCAATTATTCTCCCCATCCAGTAAATATTTCTCTTTTTAGAGTGTAATTCTAAAATATACTAAAACTTAAAAGATAAGAGATCTCATCAAGAGCCTCCTTACCATGTTCATACATAAATAATAGAGTGACATTACCAATACTACATACCAAAATAGGGTAATAGCTTGAGATTATTTTAATCAAAATACAAGGGGTCTCATCACAAGTCAGCTTGTTCAGTTTAATTACAACCAGTGAATGGCACTGTGACTATTTGGGCACCAAACCAAGACAATCGCTTTTAAGTATTAAAAAGAAAATTTTGCAAAAAAATAAACTGTTTAAAAAAGAAAAAAGGAGAAAAATTATATGATTTTGAATTTATCTCTAAAAACAACACTCTTATCTAGATGGGACATTGAACCATTGTTGGTTAAAAGGTAACCCTGTCGATGCTATGGACGCTTGCTGGCAACAGAGGCTCTACCTATGACAAATGAGTACATTTAAAATTTGATCTGCAAAAGCCCCCTACTTTATCTTTAAACTAAGTAAACATTGATATAGGAAAATGAAGTTTCATCTTTAGGAGGATATCACATGAATTGTAATTAGCTCAGTTTGTTTCTTTATTCAGAGAAATATTACCTATATTAAATTTCATATAATTATTATTTCTTGAATTATTTTATTTTGAAATTTAAAAATTATTAGAGATAATTGGTTCTTCAATTGAATCACCAATTGTTGTATTGTTCAACAAACCTCCCATTTATTATATAAATAGTTAGTATTGTATTAATAAATGGGGACCCTTCAAAAAAGTTTCAAAAAACTTAGCAAATATAATCTTTCCCTTTGAAAGCATTCGGAATGAAACATTAGAAAAACTTAATATATCAAACCAAGTCACATTGTGACTAGGTATTCTTGCTTTATCACAGATAGCATAATCTGAAGTAACAAAGGTTAGTCATGAGTTAGAATGTAGATAATGTGATAAAATAAACCCCTACAAAAGACCAAAGGTAGCATTGAACATTTTATAAAACTTAAGGGTTAGAGCATTCCTTATAAAATAAATTATTTATCGCAATCGTGTTGCGGCTTCCACAAAGGTGTAAACATGAAAATGATGAAAGTACGAATTGCGATGTGGTCCAGACCCGACAAAATAATGAAAACTGTTATAACTTGAATCGGGTCTGACATATCGTGAATAACTATTTTCTTGGAATAAATATCCGTTTAAGGAAAAGTTCTCATAAAAGAAAAAAGTATATCTCTCATCGCAAATCGCAAAATACAAGTGACTTTGAATTGTTCTATTCACAATATCACTGATATTGCAATTTGTGATATTGTGATGTTGCGATGTTGTGATATTGCAAAAGTTGCATTGTTGCAATATCACAAAAGTTGTGGTATTGTGATATTGTGGTTCATCGCAATTGTAGGATTGGTATTAACACACATCAATTTGAAATATCATTTAGAACTTGCGATGGGATGTTTTGATAAGTCATAAAGGAAATCAAGTGTAGGCCTTAATGCATAGTTAATGAGGTTTAATTGCATTTACTCTTTTAATGGCTCAGAATATTCATGTCTTTTTTATCCGTATTTGAAATAAAAGCTTCATCCTTACATTTTTTCAGAATCTACTGTGTTATTTTGTTTCCTCTTTCATTGCCACTCTATGTTTTTATTCTTTTCTCCATTTCCAAAATTTGAAGAAATTTCTGAATGAAACAGTGCTTGTAAAAATGGTTAAGAAAGGAAAGTGGACTACAAAGGCTACTACGTCTAAGGATTTAGACATGGTTCCGCTCTTCTTTGATACCACCTACAACAAGGATGGCAAGGCTACATCATGGGAGGCAATGTGTAATTTACTAGAAGAAGAAAACCCAATGGTACTTGAAACTAGAGAAACATCAGATGCGATGACTCATCTGAGGCTTCTTATTTTGAAGCAGCATGTTATTTCTAGCACAAGATAACTGCAAATCCAAAAATCTTACCATACAGAGATATGGTAAGATGTATTATTGATAATGTGGAGATTTTGGATAGAACATTCAGAAATTCCAGGCATGAAGTCATGGGCTCATTCGCTCCAGACAATTTATGCCAGATGTACCATCTGTTAGAGCCATAGAATCTCTATGGCAAAGCCTTTATTAATCATTTTGCCAAAGAAAATGAAGACCCGATGGATGTCATGCAGAATTGGAGGTCTAGCTCCAGCAAGTTGAAGCGGGAGAAATATGGTATGTACCCAATTTCACCTCAGTCAGCCCCACATAATTTTGCAGCTGCAATGTTGTGTAGGCTATTTGGAGAGGTTGACATTACCAAGTTTCCTATTGAATGGGTTCCATTGATTGATGCATTTGTTATTGTTATAATTATGAACTGGAGCAATATTTTGTCAGACAATTTGGATATGTCCATTAGAGAATACACACACAATATAATTATCTCCACTCGGGTTAATCCTCCCTTTTACATGAGTGCTTATGTCATGGATGCTATACTTTTTGTTCACATTTTCCAAACATGGGCTAGAAATCGACTCTACAGGACATTACTCCCATCCATGTTTATCATAAATTTTCGTGGAAATCATAGTTTAGCTCTCATTCTTATAAAATTTGTCATGGCGTTATTTTTCCAATTTACCAAACCATTTTTGATATGAAATCCCCAAGCTCTCAGAGGAAGCAAAGAGAGACATCTTCCCAGTGGCAAGATGGTTTGGTGAGGAATTATTTACTTATATTAGAATTTTTGGGAGTATTACAGTTCGACATGTTCTTCCATATTATGTTCCTTATAAATAACTAGCAAGAGATATTTCCTATCAAACAGTGATGCTTTTGCATTACATGATTTTGGGCACGCAACAAAAGAGATACAAAACATCACAAATCTAGCTACTATGCCAAGCAGATAGTATGACCCTAGCAAGGTCACCAAAACCTTCACTACTATGGTCAAAATCATACAATTTATTCATGAGAATGATGAGTTTGTTGATCTCTTTGAAGAAGATGAGAAATTTTCATAGGTTTTACATTTAGCATCAATAAAACTGAGCCTAGCAGATCTCAACCACTTCCACATATACAAAAATAAAAGGCTGAAAAAGGTCCCTTTGGACCTATTAAAATTGAAGAGATAAGGGAACCTACTTCAAGTGTAAACCTAGAGGAAAGTTCCAAGCAAAATTCTAATGAGGAATCTCAAGAGAAGTTAGATCAAGGTTCAGAAAATTATGAACATCATTTTCATAATAAGGAAGAAAGCCCTGAGAAAGTTCCTAAGAAGGACATAAAGAAAAACGTTGAAGAAATGGCCAAAAAGCGCTCAACTGAAGAACACATGGAGCCTGGCTCCACACAGGTTCAACCAGAAAATATCAAAGTAATTAATCTAGATCATGATTGGGAGAAATTTAATAAAAATCTCCAAACACAACAAACAAAGAATAGTCTTAAAGGAACATATGGATTTTAAAATCCTAAACAGACTTAGCAAGTTGTAAAACTAGAAACAACATTACAAGGAGTTACAACTACTCAAGATATTGAAATCATCTTGACGTACCCAACATTAGAGATTATTTTAAAGATTGAGGAAATACCCCCACTGGATGTATTCTACAACCCAACATACAAGGCTATAGTGAAGAGGAAAAGGAAGAAAAGGAAACTGGATGCATCAACAACAACAACTCTAGAAAATGAATTGATGGAGTTAGTATGAAAAGACAGCCCATCAATCTATCAAAAAATCTTACAAAGCTATCACAATTTGCAAGTGCCTACACAATTGTAACAATTGATAAGGTAGTAGAAGTTTGAATTTTTCTTAAAGAAAAAGAAGAAAGAGTTCAACTATTAGAACAAAAACTAGAACAAGAAAGATAGAGCACCAATAGGCAAGCACAGATGCAAATAACATAGCTTCAAAATGATTTTGAGCAAATGAAAATACGACATCAGACAGACATCACAGAGAAAGACTCACATATTCATCAAATGTAGACTGTAATGAATAAACTCAATGACCACCCTCAAACAAAAGAATTCATTAAAGAGGCGCTCGAACAAAACTCTCTGTTGTCACATCAACAAGGAATATTCTACCAAAAAATCTGATTGATCAATCACTATATGTAAATAAGTGATAGCTTAACCAATCAAGTGGTTGAACATAGATTAGAATATGAAGAGTTTATAAGAGGATTTCAAAGTTTATTTCTTGGCAAGTATCTGAAGAAGGTAGAAAAGCCGATCTACCAAAGATTCAGGGGTCCCACAAGGATATTTTGTTCGCAGATTGGGACATACAATTGAAGCAGGTAGAAATGGCAGCAGAAAGAGCAGCTAGTATAAAAATTAGTATAATTGAAGTTGTGAACAAAAACCTTGATAGTGCCAATATTATCAAAGAATGTAGGCTAGAAGCTCTTCTAGAAATCAAACATTTAGAGAGATAGTGGAAAGAGACTACCAAAATAGAAGAGGAGGTAATCAAATAACTATATAAGATTGACTAGGAAACCTATTGGCAGTTTCTGGTAAAACCACACAGTCATTGGATGACTCTGTGCATTCTAACAAATTCAACACAAAAGATGGTGCCACATCTCTTTGATGTTGTATTCACGTGACAATTAAGATCTAGAATTGGTAGCCACTCTAGGTGAAGCCAATGATAGATATATATGAACTAAAGGACCGAATGACTGGCTAGAACCATTCAATTTGAAAAGCATGTCATCATTTTATTTTCTATTTTATTTTTAATTTACTTATTCTGATGAAGGTTTTCTTAAACCTCCCCAACTTTTTATGTAATAATCTATTTTTGATACATATGTTGTATTATTTAAACCTCTCTCATGCACTTAGAGAGGGGTCCTTAATTTTATCATAAACACTTTGCAAGATCATCAAGATAACTTGAAAAAGATATTGATTTTCTTAGATTTTGAAGCATACTCTATTGAATTTTCACTTTTGTACTCTTAGAGTATATTTAGTTGAAAATAAGAAGATCAATATTGCTAACCTGATGAGTATGACCTTTCATATCTGGTACTTCAATCTTTATGATTGAGTTTTGTTTATGAATTAGTAGTAATATTTCTTATATTGTATTATGTATGAAATCTAAACTACAGTTTGACACTATTGCACTTTTGTAAAATGTTTTAGCTGTAGCTCCTTATTGAGTACATGAGAAATTGATATATGTGATATAGTTTCCACAACTATTTTTCCTAACTATTTAGTCAAAATAATTATCATTAACGATTTCTTCACTTATAACAATTGAATGATATTTATTCGTGTTGCTCTAAGATATCTTTGTAGATCACATGAGTTAAGTTATTCCCAAGTATATATCAAGATAAATTTTAGAGTAAATAGTTCATGCGTTTGTTTTTTAATTAGATCATTTTTAGTTTAGTCATTTCCCATTATATATTATATCAAACCAACAACATCATTATATCAATTCTTGCTGGGAAACTCGTGATATCAATAGAAGCTGAACACGAAGGGCCTAGTGGTAAAACAAGAAAGAGTATAAGAAAGTTTCCATCAAACCCTAAGGAAAAATCACTTGAACAAGAAACACAACAATATTAGTATTCTAGTGATGAAACACCTCTTATAAGTGTGTTAAAAACTCTTAGTTAGAAAAATGTTAGAAGAGAGATAACCACCAATAAAAGGGAAAGTGCATCAAAAGGAGAAACATAACAAGAAGAAGTCAAAAAGTGTTGCCATACTACTAAAAAATCACCATCAACTATAAGAAGAAGTGCAAGTATTAATAAACCAATACATGCACAGTGTCAAAAATATCTAGATTTCATCAATTTAGAAGAAAAAGAGGAATTGAGAGTTCCATCACCAGTTGCAAGTCGAGCTAGGAGAAATCCACAAATTGATCCTATTGAGTAAGAAATATACAACTACATAGAATATCTGGAACAAAGAGCTATAGGAAATTTTTTTGAATCATCCTCAAACCAAGAAGAAATTATTCATTTTGATCCTCCATAAGGACCCCAAATTGTAAACACCCTTAAGGAGGAAATCTATGAATTGGAGATATTAAATAGACACTTGAAGTAGGAACATGAAACGGTAAAGGTAAAAAATGAAATCCAAAGAACTCAAAATGATAACATCTTGTTACATCTTGGTTTATGGTACGATAAAAATGAGAAATTGAAAGCTAAAAATAAATTTCTTAAGAAAAAGGTCACAAGTTTGTAGAGCGGGAGCTTGATGAAGAAACCAAGGATGGTAGCAACCAATAGAAGGAAAGAAAGAAGAACTAACTTATATGTTGTTTCTCATGCCTTTGAAGAAGCTTAGTAACATAGAAGGATAACAAATATCGAAATTTTGTGCATGAGGACGTGCAATGTCTTGCGTGTGGGTGAATTTTGAAGCCCAAAATTGTCTCTTTTTTATAGCCTTCTTACACTCCATCCTCCTCTGCTTTTACTCTAATAACTCTAATTGAGCATCAGTTTACAAAGGTCATGGAAATAGAAGGTACTTAGACATATTTTGTTTCATAAGTTTCATTTTTCTTTATTATTTAACTTGATATTTGCATAAGCTACTGAGTTGCACCAATTTTGTAGCTAATGACTGGTTCTACAACATAGTTGAAGATTCGATGCGTTATGAAACTCTAGATGAGGAACAAGACATATGGGAAGTTTGCTAATTTATGGAATACTGTTATTTAAATATATTCATGATTTGAATTATTGATGATAAGAAAACCACATATGCCTAGTCAACGCAAAAGTCAATGAATGAAGAAGGAGCGGAAAGAAAACCAGGCAAGTGAGGAAATTAATGGAAACAAATATGGCCCAATGATTTTATTCTTTGATAGAAAATCAGGAGGAAATAATGAGATATTATCTTTTTATGTTATTTTTAGTCTTTATCGAGTAGGATAAGCTCATAAATCTCTCAAACACTTATTGACAGAGGTTATAAATCTACCTCTGAGTAGGATAAACAAAGATCTAAATATTATTGTTTTTTTTTAAACTCTATTTGCATTTATAAAGGTGATTTTGATCATTCTATTGAGCAATTTTCTTGATGCATATTTAGTTTTTGAGAAATCTTGCGTAACCACAACTCACATGAGCCCCCTGGAGCTGTAAGGTCTTACTTATCTTTAGATAATATTTAGTTTTTCATTTTAAATCGCTTTGAATTATTTTATATAATATTTTAGTTTTGATTGTTAATGAATACTTTTGACAGTGATAATATATTTCATACAAAAGTAATTTTGGTTTTGTTGTAGATGAATGAGTGAAGCTGAGATCTCTTATCCACATGAAAAGTAGTATGCCAGAGTGTGGATTGATTTAGGATTTGTAGTATAGTTTGAGTTATATTTTAGTTAAGTTACATTTGAGTGAAAAATATTTTGATTTATATTAAGTGTGATATTTTAGATTAATTTCTTTTTCTGTTGAAGTGATTTAGGTTTCATTTCAGAGTAATTTTATTTCTACAAGTGTGATCTTTCTTTTGAGTAAGTGTGATAATTCTAGTTTGATATTTCTCTCAATAAAGTGTAATATTTAATTTTGCAGGTGTTATATTTATTTCAAACAAGTGTTATGTTTGTTTCAAGTAAAGTGTTATATTTATTTTAAGCAAGTGCAATAATTTTGATGTCATTTTTGTTAAAGAGCGATATATTTACTTTCATGTAAGAGTGATAGTTGTTAGAGAAATCATGCACATCTCGATATCTAAATTTAATCTAGGAATTGTTTGAATAATAAATACTTATAGTACATATAGTTCACATACACTTCATCATTATACTAGCGCTACTCGATAATTTATGTAGTAATTTAACATCAGTTAAATTACCAAACCATGAACATAGCAAATATCTACATAATTTCAAACAAAATCAAGGTTAATAATACTTCTTATATGAAAATCACTCATTCATTTGGAATTAGGGTTTCCAAAGATAACCAAGCAATTTTTGCCCAAGTCTTTTCTTCTAATTTTTACCTTGTTGCAATCGAGTCTTACTTTTTATTGTCACGTCACCTATTTGTAGTTTAAGTAAACATTATCTTGCCATGCTATTATCAAGCATGTTTCATGCATTGTTTACACATGTCAAACACATGTTCCAAATAGCAAGAGAATCATATCTATCAATTTTAAATCAACCTATACCAAGGCTAACAATCATGTCATAATGCATAGTCAACTCATAGTCATTAGACATAATACTACAATTGTCACCTATTACACTCAAGTACATATCAACTGTCTCATCACATATGTGTTAATATCACCATCTTAAAACAAGATCATTTGAACACATATTCATATTATGGAATTCATCAAACATCCTAGCAACTTGCAAACACACCATGTTAAATTAATCAACTAAATGACATAATCGAACAGTCAAGCAACAAATATATGACACAAGAAAACTCATACATTAATTTATCTCAGGGAAGGTTATCTTGTGTGCATAATCGATCCAGATTAGGATGACGTAACTTCACAACATATCAACTCAAGCATAAATAAGGTCATGATATCCATAATAGTCATTAGCTAACATGTTCACATCATAAACTAATAAAAAATGATCATTCACATAGAATAAGCACATCTACGCGGCCAATCTAGTTGAGTATGACATAATATCAAAACATATTAACTCATACATGAATGTCATAACCGTAACCATTTGCATAAACCAATCCAACTTAGTATCATACATATAACATCAATACCTTAATGTAATAACCCTAATCATCAAGTTATTAGCATATAACAATAATATTTTCCCATATAACATGCTCATACACAAAATATAACATAATCATCGAGCTAACTACAAGTTAACATATATCATATTCATCAATGACATATAGCATAATAATCAAGTTAACTAACATAAAAAAACAAGAACAATGCATACATCCACATGTTACTATCACTTACGACTATCTAACACACATGTATATGACTACACTAATCAAGTAGAATTTATCATATATGTAATCCATGACATCGATAGAATTAAAAACATGTATATAACCCTAATGCATATAACAATCCATTAAATAAAATACATGCATGCCCAACATCTAAACTTGTATGACGACTTGTTGTTTCCTCGAGGTCTGATGGTGCAAATTCAGTTTAATGATTTGCATTCCCTACTCTATCTCAGCCAACACATCAACATCATAATAACCAACAACCTCATGATGACCTATTTCCATACAATGACCTGACAATGCATTTATGACCTACAATACATGCATAAACCATGACAATGCATGCATAACATCATATAAACATTAACATGCATAACAATTGCAGATAAAACCATACACTCATGACAACACATCCCACAATGACACCATCAAACTTCATGTCATGGTGACATCACTACAAACATCATCAAATCCATGCAAATGCAACAAGGACATGGACTAAAATCATATGAAACACATATGGAACTGACATGAATGCATGACCAACACACTACCCATCCAATTCAAGGGGTGAACCATGCTATGATACCACTTTGTAACACCCTCCTCCCACATCTACCCAATTAACTGGCGAACCGCGCTAAACATGTGGTGAGAGGCTATTATGATTGGATTCAATCTCATATGTGAACTCGAGTAAGAGGAATCAATAGAAACACAACATAGAAGCCTTCCACATTAGCTATAGGACTCCCAGGAAGCATGCCAACCGCTTTGGTAGCTAGCTCCTCAAATTTTGTCCCATGTTATGGGCCTGACAACATTCAAGAGGCTCAGGGTGCTCTTATGGTAAGGAATGCCAGTGTCCAAGGACTATTTTTCTCAGTGTTATGCTAGCGTCCCTAGGATTTGAGCCACTTTTTCAAGCACAAAGCCTACATCACTACCTATAGTTCAATGACACCTTTAGAACATATATCTAATAAGGAAATGATGATACAAGTTCAATTACTCGAAAAATCCCTTGACTCGACCTTTACTAGCCATGACAGGAATTTCATCAAACATATCACAAATATGTAATCTACTAGCCTCAAACAACATATCTAAGGGTCTCATACTTATCTGAGATTCTCTAGGAGGCATTATTTCCTTACCACTTTGGCTAAAATTTTATCCATTAGGCCATAGATACATTGTTCATTCATAGACAAGTAAAAACATGAAGGGAAACATACATATCCATTTTCATAATACATATTCATAACCAACATAATAGCAACATAGTTGCCAAGGAAATCACAACCATATAATCCACATATAAACCATTATAATGCTCATAGAAATAAAGGAGAAGTAACCTCATATTGATGATGCAAAATCATACATAGTTTTGCAATTGGTTGATAGACTAAGAGAGAGGCTCTAGGATTATGCAGTTATGCAACTCAAGCAGATAAGGGTGAGGGCTAAGCCTTGAGACTATGAAATCTATAGTTTAGGCTCAACTAGGCATGTCAACTGTGTAGTTTGTTAGTGTCAATGTTTGTAGCCTTCCTCCAGTGATCAAACATGCTCTTACAAAGTGATTTTAAGGTGTCAAGGTCAAATTTTGTCATTTCAGTGAGTCTTCAAGCAAAATTTGGTCACTAGGCATTAGGTCTAGGGTTTGATTTTACCCTTGTCAAAGTTTTCCAAATGATGTTCCATGTCACCATGCGACTGAGTGTACCATCATTCAAAGGGTTGTCATCATCATGTCAAGTTCCACTGGGTCATTTTACACCTTGTTCATGCTTCAATTACGACTATGCAAGGTTCATTTCCCTCTCCTAGGGTTTGGAAGCTAATTTCTCTTGGATGGTCAAATCATCGGAAAAACTTGCATCTTGATGTTCATACACCTTCCCCTATCCATAATGTACCTTATTAAACACTTCACATCACTAAAATTGCCCAAATTCCTCATTTTCTCACAAACCCTAGTTTCTTGCTACAACTTGGTAATTTTCTAGGCTAGGCCTGTGTTTTGCATTTTTGGACCCCTTCCCCTCACTCAATTTATGATATTCCACTTTCCCCTACTTTTTAACATCCATCCCCACTTCCAAAAACTTTCTCAAGAATTTAGAAGCCCCATATCCCCTTCATTCTGCTTCATTTCGACAAATCCCTTGTCCCACACATCGGGATAGGTCTCACTCAAATGATGTTTCTGAGCAGTCAATGATGAATTTGGGAAAAATGAGAGAGGTTTTTGTCCACACCAGACCATGGAAGAAACATTTCCTTCACTTTTTACACAGGTGTCATGGTTTTAGAGAAATGTCAAAAATACAATCGCCTTGGGAGAATTGATACACCTTTGTAGTGACCTTGGGAAAATCAAGTTTTCTCCTAGCTTGGTTGGCAAAATGTCTTGCTTGATGAGTCAGATGATAACTAGACACAAATATTTTTCCTATGAGCTATCATGATCTCAGTCTGGAGTTGAGGAAGGCATTCAAAAGTTGACTGCAACAACACTCTGCCTTGAGGTAGCCTCATCTAGCACATTTTGGCCAGTCTTGGGAGATTTGATTATTTACAGAGACAATGAACCATAAATTGACAAATTTATATTTATTTGGAAATTAGACTCAGAGACCTTTCCAACAAGCTATCCCACACCCCATTTGGACACCAGGAAGGCCTCCAAAAGGCTCCTACAAAAAGGTGCGCGCATATAGCATTGGGCGCGACACTTAGGATTGGGAGGTCCAAATCACAAAATGTTTACATTTTGGGATCAGCATGAAAAATAATGACTGATGGTACATGGCCAAGAAATTTGGAGCATTTCTGGGGCATTTTGGGTCGCTTGACAAATTTCTAGGCACAAAACAGTTTTTTCTCCCCATGTATTGCGCCACTCGCGCGACGCTTAGGATTGGGATCTCCAAATGACAAATGGCTTGTACTTTTGGATTCATCATGCAAAATAATGACTACTAGTGCTTGGAAAATAAATTTTGGCATGATTTGAGTCCCTAGGAGCTCAAAAAGACACAAAAAATGACCTCTCTGCCCCTATTTTGACACACAGGAAGTAGTCTTGGGAGAATGATGTTTTGGAGGGGAAAATGAGCACCAAATTTAGAAATTCCACTTGGGTTGGAAAGTAGACAAGAAAGGCTTTCCAAAAATCACACTTGGGCATAATTTGGACTCATGAAAGTACCACAAAATAGACATGGAAGTGGCACAGTGCATATAGATTTGGGCGCGGCACATATAGAGAAAAAGGCCAAATTCACCTCCGTTTCGCAAAATTTCGATTCGCGACTTTATCCAAGTGGGCTTGCTCATCTACACTTCACTTTTTTCGGCACCTAAATAAAATTTTAAAGTATTTTCACTACAGGATGGCTTCTATCCAAGTGTCAAAGGAAGGCGAATGGTCACCCAAGCCATTTGTCATTTTTGTAATGCTGCACCTGTAGCTAATGGTTGGCTTTCCATCTCCATTTTGTAGTGATTGAGAAAATCCCCAACTCTTGGTTGTTCTTTCTACTCATGGAATGTTCTATTTATTGTATGCAAACCATTTGCAAATGGTTGGTTGGCTTGTAATTTTTGGGAGATTGTGGGAAAGAAACTTTGTTTGTTCATTGTATATTTTGACAGAGGATTAATGAAAGGCAGCGGCTCTGTTTCATGAGATTCAGGTGGTTGTGAGTGTAGAAAATGTGTCTCTTATGTTTCATGTGTACTTCGTTATGTTTCACAGTTCATTTCATATTCGTTTCCAGTGAAATTTTCTAAGTTAGATAAAGTAGAATTCATTTTTATTACTCTGCGTGTGGGAAAATTTCATGTTTAGTGTTCTTCTTCCGTTGAAAAGGATTCATGTTGTCCATGCCCTTTTCACCCTCCTAAGAAATCTCTCCATTCCACTTTATTTCCAAACCAAATTGCTAGACTTTCTGCCTATCTTGCCTCACGAAGTAATCTGTGCCTTTGTATTAAATTCTCTGCTCATTGTTGTCCTTGGGTCCCATACCATCCCAGAAACTCAGTCATTCATAAAAAATTGTTTCTTGTATCCATAATTACTTACTATCCTAAGATCAATATTTCACTGTAAGTCATCTCAGGCCATATCATTTTATCTATTCACTAAGCGTGACGCGGAGAGAGCCCTCTCCTGTTCTGGTAGGGCTAGCTACCAGACTGAGCGTGGTTTGTGGTTACCCTGAATTTTGCCTTCCTTCAGCCTAAGGTAGATTTATGTGCTAACATAGTGGTGACTGTACTGGGGAAAAAATGGTTTGCTTGAAGATTGTTTTTCCCTAGTACATCTATCAAGCTCAAATCTGATCGTTGACTGTGAACAATGATCAGACATAAGAAGACGGCTGAAATCATTCACGTGGCGACTTTCACTGAAGAATCTAGTAACTGGTGCTTCATTGTCACTCCACTACATAGGGATCAGTAGCTTTGAAATTTTTCAAAACGGAGTGGATTGCAAGAAGATACACTCCCATGAGCCGAGATCACATTCTAGGCTTTCCAAATAAAATTCCAAAGGTAGATTGGTCAAGGAATCTGCCTACGTTTAAAGATGATGGTAAGAAGGACGGTGCTTTACATCTAGTTCGATTTCACATGCATATTTGTAAGTTGAAGGTTGATTTTCCTGAAGATTTCTCAATGAAGATATTCGTGGCCACTCTAGAAGGTGAAGCCCTATCTTGGTATGAAAGTTTGCCACCAACTTGTATTTACTGTTTAAAGGATTTTCATGCCCTATTCATTGAAAGATATAAAGACTCTTATCCATCATTGAATCTAGTTCATGACTGTTGCAAACATGCTTCTACTTTTATTGAAAGCCTTGAAAAATACTATGAGGATGATAATTGTATGGATGATGAGATCATGGAAGCCCTGTATGAAAATCCCTTTCAGCAGCGTAAAGACGATCATGAAAATTTGCAGCATGATCAAGATTGTAGTACGGTGGATGATGAAGGAGTTTTGCCTCTTGATAGTCAACATGAATTACATGAAATGGATCAACAGTATGAGGAAAATTGGTATACACCTTCACTTGAAATTAATAAAGACAATCACCATTTGAGCAAAAGGAAACAAAAGGTCTTATCTCCTTTGTCTGACAATGAGATAGATCAACTCTTGTGCGGTTATGTTGTTGGCATTCTGGCACAGGTTTGGAAGTTTTGGTAATATGGCATAGGTGTTGTCCTTGATGACAACTCACTCTGGTGACAGATCATAGTCTAGGCACTTAGAAAGAAGAAAAAGACATATACGCAGGTTCACTTTGACGAAGCCACGTATATACGCGGGTTGGACGTTCCCAATGCGCGTATGCGTATACACGCACTTTCATGCAAGGAAAAGTGCGTACATGTGGGAAAACTTGTTTCTAGTCCATGGTATTTACTCCTTGGTATTTGAACCTATGGTTTTGGGCCATGGTATCTCGTCATAAGTGTTAATCCCAAGTATTGGGTCCATGTTATTGAATTGTTATGGTTTTGGACCATGGTATTGTGAAAGGCCTAAGACTATAAAAGAGGAAGGAGGTCATTTGGAAAGGGATTATCTGAGTTATTGAATATCTGAAAAAGTGCTAGATATGGAATAAAGTGATTGGGTCATGGTGTAGATCTGGATCTGAAGGAAGAAGGAACCTCAGCGCAAGGAGAAGGATAATTTCTTTTGATGGGTCAAAATCTTAAGGCTTGAATGATAGTATCTTTGTATGATTTGGATCTGTTCTATGTGGTGCTTTCTTGATCTATAAATTTGATAATCTGGGTAAACTAATATCTGAACATTTGAAGGGGTAAATTACCTTTATAGATCTGTACACAGGTTCAGTGAAGCACAGGTGTGTATACACGCAGGTTCTGTAAGTCGGAAGTGCGTATATGCAGGTTGATCTCAGCACAGGTGCGTATACATCCAGTTTTTGGAAGGTGGAAGTGCGTATATGTAGGTTGATTTTAACACAGAGGTGTATGCACACAAGTTTCTGAATATTGAAGTAGCGTACATCTTATAATTTATGTTCTAGCTACTTCTATTGATTATTTCAGTGATCTAGGTTTAGAATTTGATGTGTGACTACAGTTATTGTGATCTGGGTACAGTTGACAGAGAAGTGTTTATTTTGGTTAAATCTTGATTGGTGAAATGGTGATTGGTTGATGTAGAAATTCTTGATGTTTGATTGATGTTATTTATGGATCTGGTCTGAAAATTTATGAAACGTGGTCCCTATAAGAAAGAGAAGGTTGTAGCCTTCTACAGGTAGTAGCATGCATACTAGTATCTCAACTAGTACAAGAACTAAGGGGGTTGTAGCTCCCTTCCAGGAGAAGCTGGAAAACGAGAGAGGGTTGTAGCTCTCTGTAGGTAGCAGCCTGCATACTGGTAAAGGACTGCACCAGTACAGAATCATTGTAAAAAGAAGTTTCTAATTAAAAGAAGATAGAGACGAATTGCAGCAGGTGGTTTTCACCCACATTGGGTTTCCACCTTATATCTTGTGTTCTTATATGTGGTTGTCTTCTAATCTATTTTATTGTTCCTAGAAACTGCTTATATGATTTTGGTGCATAACGTAATGATCAACATCTGTAGAATAAAGTAAATTCTAAATTTGCATAGTATACAAGGCTTTCCTTATCTATAGTTGTGTATATACGCGGGTTCATCTAACTTAAGTAGCGTATATGTTATGGGTTTGAAAAAGTAAATTATTGATCAGATAACACTGATTCAGCCCCCCTCTCAGTATTATTTCCAACAATTGGTATCAGAGCAGGTCCTTCGGAAGAAGCTTAATCACTTGAAGGAAGGTCTATCATCATGAGAAACTACGAGAGAGAAGCATCAAGCAGGCCACCAATTTTTGATGGGACCAACTTCGTCTATTGGAAGGTAAGAGTCACAACATATCTTCAATCTCTTGGTACAAATGTCTAGGATATCATAGCTACAGGGTACACTTTTCCATCAGCAACTCCTACAGATCCGGCTAAGAAGAAACAGTTTGAAACAAATGTAAAGGCTATCAACGCTCTATTAGGGTGTCTATCTCAATCAGAATTCGTCAAGGTCATGCAATATAAAACTGCTAAAGAAATATGGGACAAGATTGTGCTGAGCTATGAAGGAGATGAGCAGGTAAAACGAGCAAAACTTCAAAGCCTCAGAATTCAGTATGAAAATCTCAGGATGTACAATGATGAAAGTGTCGCTAACTATTTCCTTCGTATAGATGAGATTGTTAATTGTATGAAAAAATTGGGTGAAGAAATAAAATAGGTTGTTGTAGTTGAAAAGGTTCTAAGATCTTTGTCTCCTAAGTTTGAATCAAACGTTTCTACAATAGAAGAAAAGGAGAATCTATAGAAAATTACCATGTTGCAGCTACACGGAATTCTAACTGCTTATGAAATGAGGAAAGGAGGACCATCAGACAGGAGAGAAGCTACATTCAGGGCTTCAGGTAAAGTAGATTACTATCAGTCAGGACATATGTCAGAAGAAGAGGAAGAATCAAATTTTGTCAAGAACCTTCAACGGGGTGTTGGAAGATTCAGAGGTAGGTTGCCCTTCAAATGCTTTTCTTGTGGAAGAGTCGGTCACCATGCTGCCAAGTGTCCTCATAAGCTTGACAAAGGTAAGGAACCTATTAGATGGAACAAGAAACATAACGTAAGTAAGAAAAGCTACTACAGTCATGAAGACAGTGATGGACTCTCAAATAGTGATGAAGATGAACGAGGTAATAACTATATACTTTTAATGGCTTTTGAAGATGATGATTTTATGGATGCTATAGATGAATAAGTTCTTTATGAAGAGATTTCTAAACTAAAAATTTGTTTAGAAGAGAAAAATATGTTTATTGATACTTTGCAATTTCAACTGGCTGAAAGTGAAAAACATCATGAAAAGTTAGAATGTGAAATTGTGGAACTTAGAAAAGAGATTGAGAAAACTAAAGCTCGTAATCTTAGATTTGTTAAAGGATCTGAAATGTTAGATGAGATTAGATGAGATTATCAAAGTGCAGAATTCTCCTCTAATCAAGACAGGTCTGGGATATAATGAAGAAGCAACTCAAGCGCAGAAACCATCCACCTTCAAAAGTTATCTTGATACAGCTAGGAGGAGTGAGAAAAGGCCTAATGGAGATCACCAGGTAGATCAAGGAAATTTCTCTTCAAGAACGAACAGAGATCACCAAGTAAATTAGGGGCAATCTGCTTCAAGGATAAACAAAAGCTACAATAGACCACAGCTAAATCATTCTCAATCTGCCTCAAGAATGAATGTCAACTACAATCATTCGGTCTGTAGGGTTGATAATCACAGGAATTTCTTCAATGGCCAATATTTCTCTTGTCACAACTCTGGACACAAAGTAGCTCAGTGTGTTGCCTACAAAACTATCATGACTAGAGAAACTCAAAAACAGAGGAGTATGACTGGGATCATGAAAAGGACCTACAACAACTTTTCTGCTCTTGAAAATGAAATAGAATGTTCTATTTATAATAATTTTGGTCATGAATATTCTGAATGCAGGAGAAGGTTTCGACAGACAACTCAGAAGGAGAAAGCCTCAAATATAAAAACATGGAGAATGAAAGAACCACAACTAGAAAGATGTGGTATAGCCTTATATGCAGAAGGGTATTGGAAATAATACTAAGAGGGGGGGGGGGGGAAATCAGTAATTATCACATTAATAAATCTTTTTCATTTCCATAACCAAATTCATATATGCTACTTCCACAACTTCTTATGATTAGGTTAATTGATCTTCAATGAGTGCATTAGAACATTATCAACCATATTATCGGTTAACAGATGCAGTAACATAGAATAGATCATCACACATAAGGCACACACATGAACACCATGATATAAGGTGGAAACCCAATGCGGGAGAAAACCACCTGCTGCAAGTCATCTCAATCTTCTTCTTAATAAGAAAAATCCTTTTACAATATTTTGTACTGGTGCAGCCTTATACCAGTACGGGAGCTACAACCCCCTTTGCTCTTGTACTAGCCGATCCATTTACTAGTACGCAGGCTACTACCTGCTACAATGCTCCAAAGATTTCCTTTAGCTTTTGTACTAGCTTAGATACTAGTACGTAGGTGCTGACCTACAATCTTCTCTCCTCCAGTTACCACGTTTCATCAATTTTCATACTGGATACACTGAAGCACAACACATAATCTGAAAGGCCACGTTTCATCCAATTTTCATACTGGACCCAATAACCACATTGAAGCTCATAATCAAGCAATCTTCTGAATTACCCAAGCACTAGATCAATACATATACAAGTGAGTCATCAACCAGATCTAGTCAATCAGATCACATAAAGATGAGCTATTAAGAACTTGATCCATTCATCCATCAATATTTAATCAATCACCTCTCAGACTACTGTTACCAGAACATGATATCAGACATCAGCCATTACTTCAAAACCCAAATCACAGCAATGATAAACATGTACAACTAAATAGATTTCAAGAGAGGTACACAGCTTCACCCATATAACAGTTGAGTATAAGTACGCATTGTATCCAACTGCATCCCTGCGTACGTGCACACTGTGTCTCACAGACTTCCTGCGTACGTGCACTCTGTGTCCAATGAACTGCCTGCGCCCCACCGCATCTGCAGAGCTTCTGGTCCTGCGTATCTGCGCACCTGCAATGCTTCTATGCCTGTGTATCTCTGCACTTTTCTTTCACTGAACCTGCGTACCTCTGGGTATAGATAATTTCAAGACTTCAAGAACAACCCAGACAGTCAGATCTACAGATCTGAACATGCACCGAAGAGATCTCAATTCATCAGTAGATTCGCCTTATTTAGATCTAGACATCTCTCATAACCCATCACTAGAACTTCAAATCTAGCTTCTTAAGATATTCAACCCGAGCACTTGACTAAGCCAAATGATCTCCTTTGCTTTATATAGGCAAGCTCCTCCTCAAATCATGGACTAATACCACGGGCCAAAACCATGATAATACAATACCGTCGGTTAGTTAAACATAAGAAACCCCACGTGTGTTTTTCTTTGCCTTGAAATGTGTGCATTGGGGTACGCACCCAATGAATGGGTAACCTGCGGGTATGTACAGACTTTATATAAGACATGCCTGCGTATCCGCACCTTTTGTATGGCGTGCCTGTGTACTCCTTATTTTCTTCAATATTTGAGGGTTGTTCATCAATCTTTGCTACTGACCTGTTGTACAGTGATCCATCACCTGTATGGGTTGCTATCAAGGACAACACTTTAGCCATAATGCCAACAAAGGGTAGGAAAATCAATGGTACATCGACAGTGGATGTTCAAAACATATGACAGGTGATAAAGAAAAACTTCAGTCATATAGCGCCTTGGAGAAGGAGAAGAAGGTCTCATTTGGAAATGACACCCCTACACTCATAAAAGGTAAAGGTTCTGTTCTTTTAAAAGATAAGGTCAAAGCAGGAAATGTTATGTATGTTGATGACTTAAAGCATAATCTATTGAGTGTCAGTCAGATGTGCGATCAAGGAACATAGGTAATATTTCGATCAAATGGATGTAGTGTTCGTGATCTTGATACAGGAGAAACAATGATCAAAGGCATAAGAACTCCAAATAATTTATACATATTCAAAGAAGGACAACAACAATGCTACCTAAGCAAGAATGATGAACACTAGCTATGGCACCGGAGGTTGGGGCATCTAAGCTTCTCACAGGTAAGGAAAGCATGCAAATACTAGGCAGTTTATGGTCTTCCAGACATCAGAATTCTAGAAAATACAATATGCAAATCATGTCAGTTTGGTAAGCAAACCAGAACTAACTTCCCTGAGAAGGAAGGATGAGCAAGCAGGCCACTTGAGCTTGTCCATACTGATGTATGTGGTCCATCTAGGAAAAGGTCGCCTCATGGAGAAGAATACTTTATATTATTCATTGATGACTATTCAAGGATGGTTTGGATAGGACTTATGAAGCAAAAAGATGAAGCCTTCGAAAAATTCAAATCCTTCAAAGCTTTGGTTGAAAACGAATCAGATCACAAAATTAAATGCCTTAGGTCTAATAGAGGTGGGGAGTTTACCTCAAATGAATTTTCGATTTTTGTGAAGAACATGGAATAAGAAGGGAATTCTCTATAGCCAGGAGTCCTCAGCAAAATGGAGTAGTGGAAAGGATGAACAGAATGGTTCAACAAATGGCTCATGCTATGCGTGATGAGACTGGAACTCTCGCAACTTTCTAGGGTGAAGCTGCATTTGTTGCAGTTGTTATTCTCAACAAAGAAAATGTCTGGGTAAACAACACTCAAACCCCTCATGAGATCTGGTATGGTGAGACTCCTTCGGTAAAATATTTCAAAATTTTTGGAAGTAAATGTTATATCAAAAATATTGATGAACATATTGGCAAGTTTGAACCTAGAGCAGATGAAGGCATTCTTCTTGGTTACTCTCCCCATAGAAAAGCATACAAGTGTTATAATAAAAGTCTTGGAAAAATTGTTGAAAGTATTGATGTAGTGGTTGATGAAGAAGAAAACACTCCTAGGCAGGTAAGATCTGAAGATTTTGAAGATGATGAGGACTATCCATCAACATCAAATCAGATTCATGATGAAGAAGAAACCTACGTAGAAGAAACCCATGAGGAGCCGAAAGAACAAATAAGGATAGACAAGAAGACTCCATCCAAATATGTTCAAAAGAATCATCTAGAAACTCAAATTTTGGGGTAGAAAGAGGCAGGTATACAAACAAGAAGAAAAATTGTAGAAGATTCAAGCTATTTGGCATTACTTTCCTCCACTGAACCAAAAAATGTAAGAGAGGCATGCGAAGATGAATGCTGGGTCAAAGCAATGGATGAAGAAATTGAGCAGATCGAAAAGAATAACACTTGGGAGTTGGTTCCTAGACCAAAAGATAAGAATGTCATAGGAACAAAATGGATCCTCAAAAACAAGTTGAATGGAAATGGGGAAGTGATTAGAAACAAGGCCAGACTGGTTTGTAAAGGGTGTGCACAATAAGAAGGAATAGACTATGAAGAGACTTTTGCTCCTGTTGCTAGACTTGAGGCCATTAGAATGTTCCTTGTTCTCTCTAGCTTTCAGACGTTCAAAGTATTTCAAATCGACGTGAAATCAACCTTTCTGAACGGTGATTTAGAAGTAGAAGTGTATATTGAGCAGCTAGATGGATTCATCCTTGGTAATGATCCAAATCTTGTATGCAAACTAAAGAAGGATCTCTATGGTCTCAAACAGGCTCCAAGGGCTTGGTACTATCATCTAGACAAATACCTTCATCAACAGGGTTTTTCAAAAGGATCAGCAGATAGCAATATTTATATAAAAATTGAAAATAACAAATTTCTAATACTTGTTGTATCATCTTTGGCAGCAATGAAGAGGCTATGAGTCAAAACTTTGCCTTGGTGATGCAGAAGGAATTCAAAATGTCCTTGCTTGGAGAACTGACATATTTTATTGGTTTACAAATCCAACAAAATAAAGGTGGTATCTTTTTATCTCAAACCAAGTACCTCAAACAGATCTTGAAGAAGTATGGCATGGAAGATTTGAAGCCAGTATGTAATCTGATGGTCACAAGACGCAGTCTCAGTTCAAATGATGAATCAGTAGCAGTGCATCAACCAACCTATAGATCCATGATTGGAAGTCTGCTCTATTTAAAAGGTACCCGACTAGACATCATGCATGTAGGAGGAATGGTTGGAATATTTCAGGCAAATCCTAAGGAAACTCATCTTCAGGTAGTAAAGAGAATTTTCAAGTATCTTCAAGGAACTCAAAACTATGGCCTATGGTATCCTAGAGATGCAGATCTCACTCTTCATGCTTATACAGATGCATATTGGGCTGGAAGCGTGGATGACAGAAAAAGCACTAGTGGTGGTGCATTCTTTATGGGTTCCAGATTAGTATCTTGGTTCACCAAGAAACATAGCTCTATTGCCTTATCTACAGCTGAAGAAGAATATGTGGCTTCTGCATCTTGCTGCACCCAACTCCTTTGGATGATGCAAACCTTGTAGGATTATAAAATCACTTGTACTCCACCTATCTCCATCTTATGTGATAACACAAGTGCAATCCACATTTCAAAGAATCCAGTCATGCATTCAAAGACCAAGCACATCCCTATCAAATATCATTTTCTTCGGGAATAAGTGCCGGAACAAAATGTCAAGTTGGAGTATGTTCCCTTTAAGGAAAAAGTTGTTGATATACTCACCAAACCGCTACCCAGGGAAACATTTGAATACCTCAGATAGAAGCTAGGAGTAGTTGATGCTTCAACCTGCTGTTGAAACTTGTCTGTTTCAGAGAAAAGTTGGTGTACGCGAGTTGGATGAGGAGGATCTGCACACATACATTGGTTTTTGCAGATACATACGCGTATATGGAGGTTTGAAGGATATCAGTAGAGATAGACTCTAATAGTCTGATAGGGGTCTGTTAGAGACCATCTGGTACAGGTTCAGGGGGAGAAGATAATGTTCTAATGATTCATTGTTGGCATTACCTTAGAAGCTTTTGGTTCAAGTTCACAATTGTTTTTGGTTTCAGGTGGAACTCTTGCAGAGGAAGAACATAAAGAGAACATGGTTTTTGATCTAAATAATGATTGACAGATGCTGTTGATAGTAGTTATTGATGACTTTCATAGTCTTGCTCAAGTTATTTCGTCTCTATGTCATGTATATCTTCTTTTCATCAAGTTCATGTAACGACCTATTTTGGTTTCCCCACTATGCCTGGGATGAATGATGTAATGTAATTAGTTGTCATATGTAAATTTCTGATGTATCCCCACTTGATTGGATGGATGATCCCCACTTGGTTGGCTGATGGATGTATGTATAGAGTCTTTTGTGATAGGAAGGTTAGTTATGATGTATAAGTCATGGTTCTTTTTAAAGAATGTCTTTTTGCAGATCTTGCCTACAGACAGGGGGCACATGTTCAGCATAGTAGAGTAGAGATTTCAGCATGTACTCAGGGGGAGCACACACCTTTGCCCTTGATGACAAAGGGGGAGAATGATCTTGAGGATCTTGGGGTTGACATCAAGTCCAAAGGGGGAGATTGTTGGCATTCTGGCACAGGTTTGGTAGTTTTGGTACTATGGCATAGGTGTTGTCCTTGATGGCAACTCACACTGGTGACAGATCATAGTTCATGCACTCAGAAAGAAGAAAAAGACATATATGCAGGTTCACTTTAACGAAGCCACGTATATATGCAGGTTGTATGTTCCCAAGGCGCGTATGTGTATACACGCACTTTCATGCAAGGAAAAACACATACATGTGGGAAAACTTGTTTCTGGTCCATGGTATTTAGTCCTTGGTATTTGAACCTATGGTTTTGGGCCATGGTATTTTGTCATAAGTGTTGATCCCAAGTATTGGGTCCATGGTTTTTGAATTGTTATGGTTTTGGACCGTGGTATTGTGAAAGGCCTAAGACTATAAAAGAGGAAGGAGATCATCTGACAAGGGATCATCTGAATTATTGAATATCTGAAAAAGTGCTAGATCTAGAATATAGTGATTGAGTTATGGTGTAGGTATGGATCTTAAGGAAGAAGGAACCTGAGTGCAAGGAGAAGGATAAGTTCTTTTGATGGGTCAAAATCTTAAGGCTTGAATGATAGTATCTTTGTATGATTTTGATCTGTTCTATGTGGCGCTTGCTTGCTCTATAAATCTGATAATCTGGGTAAAATAATATCTAAACATTTGAAGGGGTAAATTACCTTTATAGATATGTATGCAGGTTCTGTAAGTTAGAAGTGCGTATACGCAGGTTGATCTCAGCATAGGTGCATATACACATAGTTTCTGGAAGGCGGAAGTGCGTATATGTAGGTTGATTTTAACACAGAAGCGTATGCATGCAAGTTTCTGAATATTGAAGTAGCGTAGATTTCATAATTTATGTTCTAGCTGCTTCTGTTGATTATTACAGTGATCTAGGTTTAGAATTTGAGGTGTGATTACAGTTACTGTGATCTGGGTACAGTTGACAAAGAAGTGTTTATTTTGATTCAGTCTTGACTGGTGAAATGGTGATTGGTTGATGTAGAAATTTTTGATGTTTGATTGATATTATTTGTGGATCCTGTCTGAAAATTTATGAAACGTGGTCCTTGGAAGAAAGAGAAGGTTGTAGCCTTCTGCAGGTAGCAGCGTGCATACTAGTATCTCAACTAGTACAAGAACTAAGGGGGTTGTAGCTCCCTTCCAGGAGAAGCTGGAAAATGAGAGAGGGTTGTAGTTCTCTGCAGGTAGTAGCCTATGTACTAGTAAAGGACTGCACCAGTACATAATCATTGTAAAAGGAAGTTTCTAATTAAAAGAAGATAGAGACGAATTGCAGCAGGTGGTTTTCACCCACATTGGGTTTCAACCTTATATCTTGTTTTCTTATGTGTGGTTGTCTTCTGATTTATTTTATTTTTCCTGGAAACTATTTATATGATTCTGGTGCATAACTTAATGATCAACATTTGTAGAATAAAGTAAATTCTAAATCTACATAGTATACGCGTGTTTCCTTATCTATAGTTGCATATATACGCGGATTCATCTAACTGAAGTAGCGTATATGTTATGGGTTTGAAAAAGTAAATAATTGATCAGATAATACTGATTCACCCACCCTCTTAGTATTATTTCCAACATATGTTCTAGCTCAAGCCAAAGTGGATTTAGAGTGCACACATGGTCAAGAAAGTGTTGGTGAAGCTTCTTCCTCTTTTGAAAAGGATGACAGTTCGGTGAATAGCTATACAGATCAGCATGTTGAAGAATTCCATATGGGTGAAAGTGATGAATGAAAAAGTGTTGTTTCAGATCTATCGATAGAAGAAGGTAGCATACAGTGAAGTCCAATTCTACTTTCAGAATGTGATAACGTTAAGTCAACCTTTTCAGATCCAGATTCGGATTATGGTGACTAAGAAAACCTTGTACTAAGTTCCATGAAAGAGAATTCTACTGTTAAAATCACTTGGAATGAAGAAAACAAAGTTTTGAATCCAAATGTTTTCATGTCATTAAAACAAAGCCTTGATAAAGAGGTAGTCCAATCAGCTCATGAACAACAAGATGAGAATTTGGTTCAAGTAAGTAAAAAAGATCCGGGTGAATTTATTGTAGATGATATAAATGATTGTGTTGGGTTTCAAGAATCATTTGAAGTTTCTTTTGTCATGATTGATGGATGCAAAGACAATATTCCTGTCATATCATATGAAGATGATCTACAATGTATTCAGACTTCAACAGACCAGAACATTGAGGATTCCATTTCAGATTCTTCTTCCTATGTTTGATGTTCTGAAATGTTCTTTGAAGAGGAAATATCCTCATCTACTTGTTCAGAATTGTTTGAAGACCAAGAACATACTCTTATTTATGAAAAAATATCAAGATCACAAGAAAACGACACCTTGTTTCTTCAATAGGAGGAAATACCTTATGTTCTTCATGATCCAATGGCAGATTTTTTGCAGACAACAGTGAAGGTCATTATTGCAGTATTCAGTGATGAAGGAGATCATGGTCAATTATGTTTTTGGAGGCCCAGTTACCAGTATCTGTTGTTGACCAGAAGATCTAATCAGGAGAATCAATCAAGGAGGCATCTACTTGATTGGCTACATTGGAAGACACATTACGCATGATTGTACATATTGCATTAGTACATAGGTGGCTGTGATCATGATTTGAAACCCTCAAATCTTGATGGATTGCTGCCACTGAAACAAGTTTTGTAAGTTCTTGTTTTAGTTAAGTCAATCATGAGTCATTTCCTTTTACATTGAGTGTGTTTTTCAATCATGTTGGTTCCATAATTAAGTCGGTCTGAGTTAGGTTTTAGTCAATAAATGAGTCAGATTCTTGTGTGGTTTGTCGAAATAATGACTCCATAGCCCAATGGACGAAGGCACTGTCTGCTCACCCAAAGATCTGCAGTTCTTGGCACCTCCAAGGAGCTGGAGCTACCATCCCCCATTGGGGCCAATGTTAGTGTCAGTCTTTGCAGCCTTCCTCCAGTGATCAAACATGCTCTTACAAAGTGATTTTAAGGTGTCAAGGTCAAATTTTGTCATTTCAGTGAGTCTTCAAGCAAAATTTGGTCACTAGGCATTAGGTCTAGGGTTTGATTTTACCCTTGTCAAAGTTGTCCAAATGATGTTCCATGTAACCATGCAATTGAGTGTACCATCATTCAAAGGGTTTTCATCATCATGTCAAGTTCCACTGGGTCATTTTACACCTTGTTCATGCTTCAATTGCGCTTAGGTAATGTTCATTTCCCTCTCTTAGGGTTTTGAAGCTAATTTCTCTTGGATGGTAAAATCATCGGAAAAACTTGTATCCTGATGTTCATACACCTTCCCCTATCCATAATGTACCTTATTAAACATTTCCCATCACTAAAATCCCCCAAATTCCTCATTTTCGCACAAACCCGTTTCTTCCTACAACTTGGCAATTTTCTAGGCTAGGCATGTGTTTTGCCTTTTTGGACCCCTTCCCCTCACTCAATTTTTAATATTTCACTTTCCCCTACTTTCTAACATCCATCCCCACTTCCCAAAATTTTCTCAAGAATTTAGGAGCCCCCTATCACGTTCATTCCGCTTCATTTCGACAAATCCCATGTCCCACACATCGAGATAGGTTTCACTCAAATGATGTTTCTGAGCAATCAAAGATGAAATTGGGAAAAATGAGAGTGTTTTTTGTCCAAAACTGACCAAGGAAGAGAAACCTCCTTCACTTTCTACACAGGTGTCATGGCTTTACAGAAATGTCAAAAATACAATCGCATTGGGAGAATTGATACACCTCTGAAGTGACCTTGGGAAAATCAAGCTTTCTCCAAGCTTGGTTGGCTAAATGACTTGCATGACGAGTTATATAATACCTAGACACCAATATATTTCCAATGAGCTATCATTCGCCCACTTTGGAGTTGAGGAAGGCATTCAAAAGTTGACTGTAACAGCACTCTGCCTTGAGGTAGACTCATCTAGCACATTTTAACCAGTCTTGGGCGATTTGATTTTTTATAGGGAAAATGAACTCCAAATTGAAAAATTTTGGTTGGGTGGGAAATTAGACTCAAATACCTTTCCAACAAGATATCCTGCATAAAATTTGGACACAGGAAAGGCCTCCAAAAGGCTCGTGCAAAAAGGGGCAACGTATATAGCTTTGGGCACGACGCTTAGGATTGGGAGGTCCAAATCACAAAAAGTTTACATTTTTGGATTCTGCATGAAACATCACGACTGATGGCACATGGCCAAGAAATTTGGAGCATTTTTGGGGCATGTTTGGTCAATTGACAAATTTTCGTGCACAAAACAGGTTTTTTCTCCCTGTGCGTCGCGCCACTGCCACGACGCTTAGGATTGGGTGCTCCAAATGACAAATGGCTTGCATTTTTGGATTCAAAATGAAAAATCACGACTACTGGTGCTTTGAAAAGAAATTTGGGCATGATTTCAGTCTCTAGGAGGTAAAAAACACTCAAAAAATGACCTCTCTACCCCTATTTTGACACACATGAAGTGGTCTTGGGAGAATGAAGTTTTGGAGGGGAAAATGAGCACCAAAGTTCGAAATTCCACTTGGCTTGGAAATTATACAGGCCAAGATCTCCAAAAAGAACACTTGGGCACAATTTGGACTCCTGTAGGTACCTCAAAACAACCTCCAAAGTGGCACGGCATGCATAGATTTGGGTGTGGCGCATATAGAGAAAAAGGCCAAATTCACCTCCGTTTCACGAAATTTCGATTCATGGCTTTCTCCAAGTGGGCCTGCTCATCTACACTTCATTTTTTTCATCACCTAAAGAAAAATTTAAAGTATTTTCACTACAGGATGGCTTCTATCCAAGTGGCAAAGGAAGGCGAACGGTCACCCAAGCCATTTGTCATTTTTGTAACACTGCACCTGTAGCTAATGGTCGGCTTTCCATCTCCATTTTGTAATGATTTGAGAAACTCCCAAACTCTTGGTCGTTCTATATCCTCATGGCATGTTCTATTTATTGTATGCAAACCATTTGCAAACGGTTGGTTGGCTTGTAATTTCTGGGAGACTGTGGGAAATAAACTCTGTTTCTTCATTGTATATTTTGACAGAGGATTAATGAAAGGCAGCAGCTCTGTTTCATGAGATTCATGTGGTTGTGAGTGTAGAAAATGTGTCTCTTATGTTTCATGTGTACTTTGTTATGTTTCACAGTTCATTTCATATTCATTTCCAGTGAAATTTTCTAAGTTAGATAAGGTAGAATTCATTTTTATTGCTCTGCCTGTGGGAAAATTTCATGATTAGTGTTCTTCTTCTCTTGAAAAGGATTCATGTTGTCCATGCCCTTTTCATCCTCCTAAGCAATCTCTCCATTCCGCGTTATTTCCAAAATAAATTGCTAGACTTTCCACCTATCTTGCCTCACGAAGTAATCTGTGCCTTTCTATTAAATTCTCTGCTCATTTATGTCCTTGGGTCCCATACCATCCCAGAAACTCAGTCATTCATAAAAAATTGTTTCTTGTATCCATAATTACTTACTAGCCTAAGATCAATATTTCACTGTATGTCATCTCAGGCCATATCATTATCTATTCACTGAGCGTGACGTGGAGAGAGCCCTCTCTTATTCTTGTAGGGCTAGCTACCAGATTGAGCATGGTTTTTGGTTACCCTGAATTTTTCCTTCCTTCAGCCTAAGGCAGATTTAGGTGCTAACATAGTTGAGGGACTTAAGGAGGTAGGATGAGGGCTTTGAACACTAAGTTTTTACACTACGCAATTCTAGAAGGAGGGGAGGCTAATTGACTGTGCAATTCAGGAGATCAAGGCTGAGGCTTGAGGACTGAGATTGAATAATGCACATCAAAGGACTAGCTCGAGAAGAACATTCCATAGTTCTGGAGCTCAAGGGATAGGCTTCAGAACTGAGATAATGCATTGCGTAGTGCGAAGAGACAGGGTTGGTAGTTGGGCATTGGTTCTACATAATGCGCAGTAGAGGAGGACTGGATGAGGTTGAGTGGATCGATTCCGGAGATTTCCCAATTTTGACTAAGTGTGGGATCAGTGAGATGAAGTTGAACAAGAAAAAAAATTGAACATGATCACACACATAAATTACTTGATGACACAACATGGGACACCTAGAACATATGAACAACATGCTTTCCTCAATTCGAAAACATTGCGACAACTCATTCCAAGTGTGACACTAAAGATACACTTTGCGACGACAATGATGATACTTGTGTGACAATTATTGAAACTTTGGAAATGAGTATGATGCATATTTATATTATGAGAGAAACTCATTATCACAAATATTACTCCTTGAAACACACCAGAAATAGCTTTTATACAATGTGTGAAATTTAACATGCTAAAACGTGACACTTTCTATATGAAAAGAAATGTGTGAATTCCACTTGTGATATGCGAACAACAGTGAAAGAAAGAAAAAGTGATAGTCAAAAAAAAAAAAATGACACTTGTGGAAGTGAAGGTGTGCAAAAGAGAGTTTGAAAAACTCACCAAAATAAAGGTACAAATGTAGCCAAAAGTGAGGGATTGTAAATGGTAGTGTGCACTGACTATCGACATGGGTTTAACATTGCTCAGGAATTTTCTTGACAGAGTATGCTAGGCCTATTCAAGCTTGTGTGAAGGAACACGTTCATGATTTCATTATGGACTGAGCGTACGTGAGTAGGTGGCTTTGTCACTTATCATCCAAGAAGGGAGCTCAAGGAATTAATAGAGTATTAACTAACCAAGAAGTAACTATGGAAAGGACAATCACAATATTTGCAATAGGGTCCAAAATTCAAGTATAGGCAAAATTTTGGAGTGTGTTTCTCTTAGGGAAGCCACCTGTTGACACACTAGTAGAACTCCATCTTCTCTACCTTGGTGAATTATTTGTTCAAGGTATAGTTATTCATGGAGTGATGATTCATCATTCATATTACTCCAACTCCCGAACTTACTATCTATGTAAACATAGTCACCTTATTTCATTCTTAGTTTTACATAAACATATAACTAGTGATATCACAATGTTTCAAGATAGGAGAAGGGTTATGTAGTGCTCGAGCTTTATATTTTTAGAGTATATAATTTTCATATCTAGTTTTTATCTGCTACCAGTAAGCATAGACACTACCCTGATGGAGTCACTTTAGGAAGACATACATCACTAGGCTACCAATGAGCCTAGATAGTACCTTGACAAAGTTTCTTTCTTAACCCTCCTAGGCAGGAATCCTTTCTCTCCTTTAAGCATAATTTATTTATTTTATATAGGACTGTGCATCAAAACTTATTCATTTAATGGGAAGAAGATGGATCCTCACTTATTGAGAGAAAAAGAGGTTGTACCTTTATAGAAGTGTATGTAAGATCTCTAATATTAGTTTTCTCATTTAGATTTTCCCCTTTCTCTTCTCTACTTGATTGGTAGATTAGTGTCGAAGCCACATTAACATAAAGAACCAAGCATAGGAATGAGGTTTATACAATATACGTAGATATCATGGTTTGAAATAAAGCTTTCCACATAGAAGGATCATATTTTCAGTTAGAACATCATTGGCCAAAGGATAACCAAGACAAGGAATAAAGACCGGTGGTTAGCTAAATGTTACAGTGTCACAAAGCACTCTTCTACTTTGGAACATTGTGTTTTGAGCCAAAGGGAACATCCTTAATGTGAAGTCTTACTAAACAAAAAATGAAACAAGATACAGGACACAACAAAAAACGAAAATGAAAAATACAAAGAAAATGGGGGCTAATAGAAGAAAGGATCAAAGGAAAAAGTTAGAAAACATAAGAGAGACTAGAGACAATGAGCGCAAGATGAGTGCAAGAGGTGGAAACAAAAATTCATCTAGACCTACTCCTAACCTAACCAAAAAGAAGGTTAGGGTTAAGTGTAATGAAACTTCCAGTGAAGCCAACGTAGTTGTTCCTGAGCTACAATCACAAATATCCTACCAATTAAAACTGATATAAAGTAATGTGAAATAGAAGATATAAGAGCTTGAATAATTTTCACAAAAAATAGAAGTTATTTCTTGTTGGAAAAAATATGTGTGACAACAACCACCCCTAGCCATTTTAGAGTCTTAAATTTTTGAAGAAATACATAATCAAACAAACCTCGAAGACTTCTTCCAAATGCATCTTCATCTGCATTGTCTTTCTTAACAAGCATGAGAAAATAAAGAAACTTTTTATTAGAAAAAGGGCTTGCTAAGTAATATTCTTCTAGGAAATCATATATTGGATCATGGAATCCAAAAAATTCCTCTTAAAAACTCCACAATCCTTGAAGAGATGAATTTTGAATTAGAACCACAGGTCAAGATGAGAATCTTGTGAGGGAAAATGGATTTGATCATATTCAGTAGAGATGCCAAGACAATGAGGACTTGACATAATCATCAACAAAGTTTGAAGTGCCTCAAAGAATGGACAAGAACATGAATAACAATATGTTAAACCACAAATATCAAAGGATGTAAAAAATTTGTCATCTGATGTGTCAACGGGAAAATGTTAAGTTGAATGACAATCATGAGAGATAGAATCATGATTAGATGGCCTAATTAAAGTGTCAAATTACCATTTTGTAATTAAAAAGGATAAATCAATTTCAATAGTTCTGTGAATTCTCTGTACAATAGAACCAAATTCCTCGCATGTTGAATGTGAAAAATCATCTTCACGGAACTAGTGGTAGGTTGTACAAGCATAAAAATCATCAAAATAATTGAAGAGGAATGCTAGTATAGAAAATGTATGAAACCAATGAGGGTGTAATGTACGATAAAGAGGAACTTGATTGAACAAATAACACAAGCAGTTTCTAACACTTAAGAGGTATTTTTGTTTCATCAAGACATCCACAAGAGAGAGGACGAGTTGATTATCTTCCATAACACTCAACATATATGAATTCTTTAGCCAATGATAATATTCAAATCGATCAACTTCACAATTTCACACATTCACAAAAGCTATACACTCCAAACTCAAATTCGATACAAGAAACTTCCGTAGGGATGAATCCTCCATAGTAGTATGATTGGAAACTTGATCTTGAGAAATAAGAAAATTCTAATGTCAAATCCCGAAATCCATCAAGAATGAGTTTGCATTCAGTGAAAGAATATGAATCAAAGTATTATGTGAGAAAATCTAGATTTGACAAGGTTCAAGAATTTCACCAGGATCACGAGAACCTAACATATCCATAACGAGAGTTGAAGTACCTCAAATTCATAATAAGTTATGAAACTTTGAAAAGATAGATAAAAACATTTTGTAAACTGATTAATATCATAGATTGTATTTGGACAAGTACCATCAATTAAGTTAACGTGATCACCATTATCTATATGGGAGCTATCCTCATCACTGGTTTGATCAAATTTTACAACTTCAACAAACAGATTACTCAAGCCATAAGCTTCTTCTAAGCGCAAGTCTAAAGATGTACGAATCAGATAAATCTCACAAGCCAAATGATTCAAAGAGTCCCCCCCCATGAAAAATAGGAGAAAACAATGAATCTAATGGATGCTCTACAATTTTATTTCTTTCTTCTTCCTCATGGATAATATCACTACCTTGTTTTCATTGAGAAGTTAAATCATCATATGAATAACTTGAAGAGCATGGAGTATCTTCATCACAAGATGGTTCATTACAAAAAGTAGAGCATAAGTGATAGGGAGGTGAAGAGGAAGAAGTGTTCATAAGTGAATATTTTTTTACCGAAATAAATTTCAAATCTAAATATTTCAAAACGAAATCTTCTTGAGAAACTAAAAGATCAGATGGTGCACATGGGCATTCATTATCATATATGTTAGTAGAGTCATCCTCATTAGAAAGATTGTTTCCCAAGACTTCATATTGATTACAAGTGATTGACAACCAAGATTACCATATTCATTATCAACCAAGAATGAGGAAACACCATCTTCACATGGAGGCTTTTGAAAATGAGAAGGAGGATTGAAAGAATCCCCACCTTCCTACTCCTTTACCTATGAAATATGACTACCCTACACTTGATCACTTTTTGTAATTGGAATAGGTTGATGAAGAAAATCATGGGGTAAGGGCTCATGGGAAAGAGGTAATAGAGGATGACACATAATCTAAATCAGATATGAGACTAAAGTTATGAGTGTTAATACCATCATGAGGAATGGAAACATTACTCTTCACCATAGGCTTCCTGAACCATTCTAGTATTTCCTACATGAGATCCAAATCATGAAAAGGGATGGATGATGAGAATATGGATTAGAAAATTGATTCACATATTTCCCAATATTATTATCATCGCAAGGGGGCACCAGCATTGGAACTAAAGAGGGAGGAGGACAAGGAACACAAGGAATAGTAGGTTCCTCCTCTAAAATTAGGGGTGTCCGATGACTTACAAGAGTTGGGGAATTAGATATATTAGGAAGGTTGGTTTCACTATGAAAAAAGATATGAACCAAACATTCAAACTTTTGTTTAAAGAAATCCTAATTTGTCTCTTCCTTGGGAAATTCATAACAAAGGTGACAAAACTTATTAGAGAAATGCTTAATCAATTTGTTAGGCTTCATTCTTAGTTGATTAATCCTTTTATAAACATAAATATAATCATACTTCTCAAATGATAAATGAATCTCCTTGAAGATGTGTTCAAGAGAGTGAATGGAATCAGGTGGTAGAGTGTGACACCATAGGCTAACTCGACCTTCAAGGGTTAGGGATAAGAGAATACAAGCCACATCTTCACAATCAATTTCGTGGTATTGACAAAACATAAGGAAAGGAGACAAGTCATGAAGAGGCTCATCAAGGATTGAAATTTTACTAGGGGATATGTTATAAAAACACCCTAGGAGTATGATTTAAGGATGGGCCTCTTTAGATAAGAGGCTCAAAATAGACTCAAAGGGAAAAACTTGTCATTTGGCCCTCCTTCAAGCACCATTTGTTGACGGTCCTAGAAATTCATTAACCAAGGGGGTCTCCCTAATGTGATGTCCCAAATAGAGCTCACAACATTTGGACTAGGAGCCCCATTTGGAGTATCATCCTCACTGACATGTATCCTTGTGTATTTTCCTTATCGACAAAGTTATGCACAAGAGAGAAATACACAGGGAATTTTAGATTGGCAAGTGAGTATGCCTTGTGATGAGCCCCATAAATGAGTAATTATATGGGCTCATTTTACCTCCTAACATAGTCCAATCAACCATTCTCTTAGCTTATTGTATGTTTTATTATTATATTTATGCTTATGGAGTGAGTTGAGTTAGTTATGATGCCATGTGGTCGAATATGTGTTTAATGTAGCTTATTGTTGAATTTTGAAGACAAAGTCAAAGATTCAGTGGACAACTGGCAACAATAACTCAAAGTGGACAAAGGGGAGGACTTATAGGAGGGAATCCCCCTCATTTATTACCCCCCACTTCAAATTCCTCTTCATTCAGCTCAAAGTATAAACAGCCAAATCAATGCACTAGGAGGCAGCCGAGCAAGTGGAGGATAATTGATGATTATCTCGAGTTTTAGGAACCAAGCCTCCTTGATTTTAAGGAAGTTGTTGATAGCTTCAGTTGTATAAGTAGGGTGGCTTAGGGAATCACTAGGGTTGGATTTTTTTTTGGCTTTTTTCTTATGTAAACTATGCTCAACTTTGAGCTTATTTTTGACAGTTTCATTAAATCTTGTTATTGTTTTGATAATAAAGATGGAATACTTTTTGAGCTAGCATTGAGTTACCTCAGAGGGCTGAAGCTCTTGGGTTAGGACCCAATCCAAGCAGAAAAGCTCCTCTTTATTTATATTTATATGCTTTGTTTCATTTTGGAGTTTAGTTGTCATTTGATGTATCTCTTTCATGGTTAAGAATAGGTTTCTTTGAATGATTTAGGAGTCTGCTTCCATTTGTGCTTTCTATAGCAGGTTAATCAGTGATGAAAAGAAGATTCAAAAGGCTAGAAACAGTGTCTTGGCCTCTCTTCCTCCCTTTGGGACCATGAATTGAGGCAAAAACCCTCTTGCTACCCCAAAACACAGATTTTCCTTATTCATAGGACTTCTAGTGTTTGTAGTTTGTTAGAATGTTAATTCTTTGGTTTAGATATTTTGCACCAGGCTCACTTCTTTATTTGCAATAATTCTTCTTTCATTCTTTTTTTCTTGTAGCATATCTCTGCATTTGTGCTCATAGATCATAGTTTAGACTAGCTTGATGCAAAATTTTGTTTTTCTAGATGCACTCATTTCATTGCTTGTTTGACCTTATTGGTTGATTGTCAGTTCTTTTGCAGCAGATCTCTTCTCACAACAGGATAGCCTATCAACCATCACATCCCCTCTCTAATCCATTCCCTACAAGTCACCCAAAGCTCACCTCAAATCTGCCTTAGTTTTCTGCATTTTTCCATAGAACTTCTTGATAGACCCTAGGCACCTTCACACCTCATTCCAACCTCCATCCAACTTTTCCACCCACTCTCATACCCTCAAAACCGTGAAAACTACTCTTGGCCTCCTCCTGTAGACCTCGTATAGACCTCTTGTATATCCCTTGTGTCCTCGCATAGATTTTCTTGTAGGCTTTCTTTTGAAGGCCGAGTGTGGGAAAAGCCTCTAGAAGGCCACCTAAGACCTCCTAGGACCCATCCACACCATCCTACATCCTCTCATGTCCCAAAGTATCCCTTCAACCCCACTTATTCACTTCCACATTCACACACAATAGAATACATGCATAAAAAATTCACATAAAAATACATAGAAATCCAAAAAGATGTTTTTTTCTCATTTACTTCCAGAAATAGCTTGATTAGATGTTGTTTAATTCCTTGAGTAGGTAATGGCATTCATTTCATGGTTTTCATAGTGCTTTTTCCAAAATTAGGATTAGTTGGTTAATTAGGGTTTACTAGGTTTGCTTTGCATTTCAGTGTTTCTCCTTTCTGCAATTAGAGTAGCCTATGTAGAGTAATCTCTTCTTTCATCACAGATAGAGCTTCTTCTAGAATCCGTAGAAGTTGGCTTGAGCTCCTAGTGATCTTGCGTCGACTAACCTAGTGAAAACCTACAGTAAGAACTAGTACTTGTGCATACAACATTGTCACTTCCAAGTTTGTTACGGATTACCAGGTTGATAAGAGTAAAGTAGGTAGCCCAAGAGTTGCAGCATTATAGCGGCAATACTAGTGCCCACCACCTTGTGAATTTTTCAGCTAGGGAAAGTATCAAGGTCCTTCTATAGAAAGAGAAGAGAAAAGTGGGACCTTTAAAGACACTTAATAGTACTAATCTAGAAAAGGAACACTAGCGTATACATATGAATGAATTGTTGATCCACCAACAAAATAGTTCACAAGGAAGCAATGATTGTGAATGAAAATACAACACACCTTCAACAAGATAAGTACGAAAGCCACCGAAATAGTTTAATTCACATAATACATATGAAAAAAACATTGTTATATGGAATTTATGCCTATAGATAAGTATATATTCCCTAAGTGGGTAGTTACACTTAGAACAACTAAAGTAAATATGTTTAACCTTTTCCTACAATAAACAAATAAGATAAAAGAAACTACTTGTGATCCTTCGCTTCCTTTGATCTCCTTCGAGTTGCTCCCATCGCTCTCGCTCAAATTGAATTCTCTCAATTGGTACCTTCCAACACAAACAGAAGACGACAACAATCAAAGCATATGAGCTATTTATTGTAAACAAATGGAATTGACAACATTTGAACATACATTCATCATAGATATAGACAAAAGTATTGGAAAAGGAACAAACAACTTAATTGATTGATAGAAGGAGCATTTACACCCAATGTGGTTCAATCTCATGTCACTCATCCAGCTTAGTCCAAGCCCTTATCACACTAATAGCAACATCATTCCAGCAACATGACATTACTTTGACAATGATTTCATGTCTCTAAACCAACAATATTTCTCTATAATATCCAAGCTCTTTGGCTCTATGATGGGAGGACAATTTATAGATGAATACAAGTGGTTTTGTCATTAATATGGCATTGAATGGTTTTCCATAATTGGATGATTAGTTTCCATGTTCAAAGGGATGAGAGGATAGAGGATTGGATGATCCAAGGCTATCCTAAGTCGAGCTCATCTTGATAGGATAAGAGTTGGATTCCTTCTAGAAGGCTCTAGAAATAAGGAATATACTCAGGATCCAATGAAAATTTCGAGAATTCTCGCCCAACATAGGCTTGAGTGGGCTTAGGTGCTCTGCAACACAACATTGAATGGGTCTACCTGCTCTACAGAGCACTTACCCCTGACCAAGGGTGTGCTAGTGACCCAAGGAAGCACTTCAGCAAGGTTTGAAGTCAGGAAGCTCTCATTGATGAAAGCACTCAGTGAGGTGGCATGTCTATGACATGTAGCAATTGAATTAGCATTTGATAGACCCTATTTACATTGATTTGATCATCGGGAGTGATGTGCCCAAACAGACCCGTAACAGCTGCCCCCTAAAGCATGAAGTCAAAAATGATAAAGTTGAGTGATATGCTTTATGATGTGATGAGGAGGATCTGAAACAGACGATGACATACATTAATTACAATACATAATATCATGATATTTTTGAATTTTTCATGAATTGCTTAGGGAAAGCATACCCATGCTCATATAAAATTTTCATTAGATCTACATAAATCAGATAGTCATCTAAAGATATAGATCCATGATAAGATGGCCATCTATGTAAAGCCATCATGCAGATGATTTAGTACTCTCTTGACATCATAGCTCGAATGGAAGAAACTAGATCCATGGTCCTCTATCTCGTCCAATTATTTGCTCAAGTATGAGTCTAACCATGTGAAAATTTGATCTAAAATTGAACATGGGAAGCACCGTATGATTACTAGCCAATGATGTGTGATGTTAATAGACATGAGAGAAATCACCAATAATGATAATGATTCTCAAGGTACTACAGTATGCTCTACATGGTGTGAATAGATGTTTTGATGTCAAATGCCATACAAAGTCTTTCGGTCGAAGGCTTATAATGTCAACCTATCCCTAGAAGTGAGAAAATTTCCATTGATGTATGCAAGCCTCAACGTATTGGAACAGTGTTTCTAAGTCAACTTCCTAGATAATGTGTTGATGTCGACAAGAAGCGAATCATCGTAGGTGGGCCTTGATCTATCCCCCATCAACGACACGAAATGAGTGTAATGATTTTGAAGATAGAATGTGACTGATGACACAATGTTCAGGAATGACGGCCATGAAAATGAAGGTTTATGAGTATTGCAAAGGATGAAGCTTACTGAGTGACTTCTCTTGAACATGTCGGCAACATTGAATGAATTGGAAACATTGACCCAAAACCAAAGCGATGGATGGTGTGATAGACCATAGGTATGATAAAAATCAAGCAGATAAATCAACCCAAATAGTCACAGAGATGCGGGGAAAGTGTCATGCTCAAGAGTGAATTGCTACCATAAAGTGATTTACCCCTTTTCCCATCTTCCCAAGTCATTGCTGACTAATACCTCTTTATGTTTTTAATAATATTGAGGAGGATAAAATATGCTTGATGTATAATTCTACACTTTGGGTGAATCCATTGCTATGAGATGTTTTAATGAGTCTAGCAAAGGTGAAAATTGGTCTTGTCATCATGGGCAAGTTTTTCACTATTTGATGCTTTTATGAGTTTAACGAAAATGAGAACTCATTCCTTTTCATGTTTAGAGGGTTTTAAAAGGGACAAAAAGAAAACTCCACAAGTTCTTTTTCGTAAATTTGTCTCTCAAGTCTAAAAAAAAGCATAAAATAATACAAGAGAGAACCTATTGACGATGTTCGATCAATGTATTCCTTTTTCGTAAGTGATCTATCTTAGTACGGAAAAGGGTTAAACTTATACTGAGTAGATGTCATTTCCAATCCATTTACGAGATAAAAAGGACAAGTGCCTAACAATATTTTCATATTTTGAGAGTCTGAAAAGAGCTAAAAGAGCACTTTAAGGGGGTTCCCTTTTTGATGTTTAACAGAACTTGAAAAAGAGATAAAACTATGCTCTGTGGTCAAAAGTACATTTTACAATCATGCATGTCAAATTCACAATGTCAGCTATAAACCTGCTCAAATAACCACCAAACGGATTAAACATACCTGTTTCATTAATAAAAAAAGGTAAAAACCATAGTTTATTCATTTAATGAACATGAAATAACCATAAAACAAGAATTTACCAAGTCATTTTTACCATTTGACATTTACCATTCAGTTTTGTGGATCATTCTTCATATCGTTAGGACCAGTTAGGAGATCTACCCCTTCTCTTTAATTTAAGGTCATTCTTTTTCAATTTCAGCTAAACATTTTAGGCTTTTGGGGTCCCTAGGGTAAATATATCATGCCCTAGGATCAACACATGCTTATGCATCAAAAACTGCATTGCAAAGCAGTCAAAAAAAAGGGAAACTACTCTGCATCACATTGTCTAAAGATCAGGGCTACGGTGGGTGCAATTCAGAAATTTGATTCATCATTTCTACCCAAAATCTCTTCAAGTTTTTTGCATGAAATGGATCATAACTAAGTCGATGGTGTGATTTCATACTTTGATTAGATCAGAATGGCTATCACGTGGCATAAAAGAGAACATGAATATTAGGATATGGTTTCCCTAAGTGATCTTGGTACTGTCGAGGCCCTCAAAGATTGTTGGTTACTCAAATATTTCAGGTTATCCGGGATTGGGCAACAGTTAGAACTATTGCAGTTCTTGGTTCATTCATGGGATCCTACAGAACATGTTTTACACATAGGGGACAAAGTGCTCTCTATATTGATCGATGATATTTACTTTCTCACAGGATTTTTGAGATGTGGTGCCCCCATTTCCCTTTCAGGTTTTGCCCATGGGGGTGAATCAGTGAGGGAGCACATTCGACAATTCTATCGGCCAGGTACATAGCCTAGTGGTAAGATAAAAAATTTCAGCAATGGATCGATCTTGATCACTTTTACTTTGGAAGAATTCCATTGATGCAACCTCAATATGTGACACTAAGTTTAGATGGTCCTAGAGATCCACAGATGCAGAGATGGGTAGAGTTGATGGCTAGACATGCTCGTCAATCATCAGTCACATTTTCTATTTCATGCTTCAGTTGGCTCCATTGACAACATATTGTCGTAGAGGAGCATCCATATGCAATGATGGATTTTCGTAGAGATCTAGATTTAAGATTACCAGTGGGCGATCAATGGGGTGCTATAGGTAAATTTGTTTTGACCATGTATATTTTATTTTTTGAGTTTTTACATGTTTTTTTCTTTTCTGGTGTTTCCAAGACTAAACTAAAAATGTTCTCATGTATACAAATGTTTGCATTGTTCAACCGATGGGTCATCAATAGGATGCAGGTGAACCAATGGAGAGAAATGTCAGAAGAGCAGTTCTCCAGGATTTAGATCTGATCGATACACTGGCGGAGTTGCAGCATCATATAGAGGGGTTAATCCTTGGTATACTAGATGTTCAAATTGAGGAGTTACTGACGAGACTATAATGCCATACTATTGATGTACCTAGCCATTAGATGAGTCTATTGCGCATGATAGCTCAGGAAGTGACCTGTTATCATGAGAATCATTATATCTACTTTGGGTGATTTACTATATGAATTTTGAGGTTTTGGGGTCAGACGACCAACATGTCTTGGACACAATTTTTTTTTGAAACTTTGAACGTCTATCTATTTAACTTTTAGTGTTTTTGTATGGTTATGTGTAATCCTATTCAACTGTTGTTGTGAATTGAAAATTTACTCTTTACATATGTTGTAAATGTCTGCTTAACATGTAATTCACTAAAGAATCAGTCAATATGTTAAAGTTTCTGGAAATCTGTTGATATTGATTGTAATCAAATTGTCTTTAGAAGAGATGAAATTTAAGGAATATACGATGAATAGTTGGATTTCAAACGATATAAACATTTGTAAGTTGTAGTAGGACAAGTTGTGAGTCTACCCTAATGATGATTCAGCGAATGGCAAGTGAAATGGCATCAGAGAGGAGTTCCATCAATGTTCTATACTCAATAATATTTTTCATAGAATGACTGATACAAATCCTTTGAAAACTCACTAACTCGCCACTTGGAGCGAATATGGCCCATGTTGTAAAGGACAGGTTCTACGTACTACGACTAGCACCATCTACATAACCAACAAATGGTTCCAAATATTTCGACATCTGCAACAAATGCAAAGCAGATTACTAACCACATAAAAAATCTAAAAGTCACACTGTGACACACACATGCAATCAAAGCATATAGATAGTGGTTTTACAATGCAAAATCAAGCATAGTAACATTTAAGATATAACCCGTTTCGAGGCTGAAACAATGGACTTCCATCATAATCAACCAACTCATAAGTGCCTTTTGCCAAAACACGGTTGACAATGTAGGGGTCCATCCATAGTGGTTCAAATTTTCTTGTTCCTAATTTATCGACTTCCTAATCATAAAGCAAGACTAGGTCTCCTTTGGAGAATATGTGAGGCTTGACATTGTAGTCATATTGTGTGTTAATTTGTTTCTTATGTTCTTCATTAGCCAATATGGCTTCACGATGTGTTTCATCTAGATGGATGAGTTCTATGAAATGTGCTTCCTAATTAGAAGTGTTAGAAAACAAGTCAATTGTGAGTTTTAGTGATGAAATCTCACATTGTATTGGTAAGATTGCCTCAAGAATATGCACCAATTGCAAAGTTGTGAATCCAGTTGCATTTCTTAGTGAGGTTCGGTAAGCCCACAAAGTTGAGTACAGGATCAAATGCCAGTTTTGTTTGTGAAATCCTACCATTTGTTGAAGCATTCACTTAAGGACTTTATTTATGGCTTCAACTTGTCCATTAGCCTATGGATAATAAGGAGTAGAACTATCATGTGAAAGTCCTAATCATGCAACCACATGGTTGAACAAAAAAGGTGCAGTGGTCTCACCACTATTGTTTAATGTGGGCATCGCCTCAACCCATTTCGTAAAATAGTCAATGAACGCAATAATATACCCATGCCCCCTGTGTCGAGTGAGGGTTAAATGTCATGAAATCAATGCCCCATTTTCCAAATGGTCCAACAATGACAACAGGATGCAATGGTGCAGGTGGTAATCAAATTTTACAGTTAAAAATCCTGCATGCATGACATCTTCTAAGGAGAGTAATGAAATCATTAAATATGGTAGGCGAGAAGTAATGAGCGTAGATAATTTTTTGTGCGGTAGCATAACCATATAAATTTCCACCACAACCATCAGAATGGAAATCATTTTGAACTTTCTCGGCTTCCTCATGTGTGAGGCACCTACGAAAAATTGTATCGATACCGCAACACTAAATCGTGTCACCAATGATTAGATAATATTTTACTTGATATCAAATACGTTGTTATTGCAAGCAAGAGGTAACAGATCGAAAAGTTTGGGTTTGGAGATAGATCAATATATCTCCATACCAAGAGTCAGATGATGAGATCATAAACATAGACTCATCCAGAACTGATGGTTTCGTTGTTTAGTCGATGGTGATAGAGGGAAGGTAAAAAAGAATCTTGGCAAAAACTAGAGATTTCTTTGACTTGGATTTCATGACTTCCAAATCAAATTACTACAAAATAATAATCCATTTTGAATATCCCCCCCCAAAAAAATTGACGTGACAAGATGTATGTCATAAGGTTGCAATCTGAAATGACAGTGGTCTTCTGGAGCAGGATATAATGGTGAAATCTCTATACAGCCTGAACGGAAGCCAAAGATAGCTTCTCCAAATAAGAATACTTAACTTCCATATCATTGAGATTATGACTCAAATAATATATCGAATGCTCGATCCCATCTTATTCTTATACTAAAACCATAGCAATGGTTGTATCTGTAGTGGTGAGATACAAGAAATAGTTGTTCTGATAATTAGGGGAATACATTAATGATGCTCAGGTCAGGGTATCTTTGAGAGAATCAAAGGAAGCTTGTACAACCTAGTCCTAATGGAAGGGAATTCCCTTTTCCAAATGATGAGTAAATCCTTTAGCCATTTCAACATAGTTGGGAATGAATCTCCTTAGAAAGTTAGCCTTCCCTTGGAGTCTTTGTAACTGAAGTAAATTGGAAAGTGGAGGCAGATCAAGAATTTCCTTAACCTTCAAGGGGTCAAGTTGAATTCCTTCTTTGGACACTACAAAACCAAGAAAATTGCCAGAACCAACACAAAGAAAAAATTTATGTGGATTGAGTCGAATTTTGTAGTGTCAGTACTATAAAAGATGGCTCTCAAATGTTAAGGGTGATCAGCCCATTTCTATGAATGAGCAGGTAAGTCATTTAGATTGGGTTGAATGATGTGTTTGATGTCGTGGAAGGTATAATTCATTACCCTCAGAAAAGTTTCCCTAGCATTCTTCAAACCAAAAGGGAGTTTCCTATAAGAGAATGTGCCCGAGGGACAAATAAAGGTAGTTTTAGATTGGTCTTCTGGGTGGATATTAATATGATTATAGTCAGAAAATCCATCCATAAATGAAAATATTTCACATCGGTCACATTCATCAATTATCTGGTCGAGAAAGGGAGTGGGTTAGTTGTCTTTTGAACAAGCATGATTAACATCCCTATAATCAACACACACTCATATTGTTCCTTGTTTCTTCATGACATCAACAATATTGCAAACCCACTCAGTAAGAGGAATGAGGTATATCAAACCAACATGCAAAAGTTTTTCAACTTCTTCTCTTATGGAAGAAGCCTTCTTCAAATTAACATGACGGACGTGTTGACGTACCGACTTGATATCATGATACATTTTGATCTCGTGTTCAACTATACTAGAATCAATACTTAGCATTTCCTCATATGACCAAGAAAATATATCACGTGAAATTCACGAAAAAGACGATGGTAAGTTTCAAGTTCTGATGGAGAACAAGATTTTCCAACATGGATGTTTTCTATAATTCTAGGTTTGGTTGAAATATTGATAGAAATGGTTTCTTCGATATTCAATAAGTTTTGTTCGAAATCAAGTGTGTCTAAAAATATAGAATTTGAAAGGAAATCAATGATTGAAGGGTGGTTTAGTTAATTTGGAATATCTTCTATGCGATCTGGAAGATGGGATCGACGATGATAATCTGGCCACGGTTCTTCTTTTGTAATCATTGATCGGATGATTCCTTCATCAGTAGAAAATGTACGTGAAAAAAGATCAGAGGAAGTACCATATTCTAATGAATGATCAACCCATACAATCGGTGATGATGGATTTGGATTTTTTGCACAAGACAAAAACATCGATTGCTATGCGAGCTCAATCGGACTTAGCAGCACAGTTTCACTACGCATATCAACTTCAGAATTATTGGAAATATTCCATGAATTAGATGAAGTGGAAGATATCATGTTACAGGTCTCAACTTTTGCAACATCTGCCATTTTTGATGGTGATGGTAATGAAAAGGTGTCCATTAGGGAAGAATATTTGAAGAGACATACAACAATGCTATGAAGAGATAGTGGAGGTCCGTGAGCTAGTGGAGCGCTTCCAATTGATCAATTACTGTTATTTTTCCTTTATGAGGAAAAGCGATCATACTTAAGTATGCCGAAACCACAAAAACCATAGCGTTAACCCGTAGTCTTCCTAGTAAAATATTGTAGTCAAGGGGTCTGTCACTGACCTCAACTTCAACAGTTAAATTTTTTCCCCTTAGTTCTATATGTAGGTTACTTAAAATTCCACAAGGTGTATAAGTGTGACCGTCAAAATATTTTAACATCGTAGGTGATCATGACAAAGGCGATGAACCATGTGTTTTCCAGCAATTCATTGACATGATACAAGTATATGCACCTTCATCAACAATGATTTCATGAATGAGGTGATTCATATCATTTACTTGGAACAAGAATGCTAACTGTTCTGGTAATTGTGGTGTATAACCTGCATGGTTAAAAACTACGAGATTGCAATCTGTTAATTCAATTGCACCAATTGCTGACAATAAATCATGCTTTTGGGAGGGAAAATTTTGGAGCACCTCAAGAGTCGACATAATAGAAGGCGACTGAACCAAATCTTCTACTATGATATAATTTTGCGTTGCTCAAGCTTAAGGGTTGAATGTAGATTTATGAGCAACTCCCGTAGGCGGTTTTATTGTTAACTCTGGTGCAATGGGTGGTGGATTGGAGTCATACAAAGTCAAAGTCAAAGTATTGGGTTGATCTATAACTTGGTTATTCGACGACGATGATGGATTACTATAATATTTACTTCATGTAGTCACCAAAAGATTAGTCTTAGTTTTAGTGGCGGATAGCATAAGAACTTGTGAATTGGAAGCATGATCTGTAGCAAACAAATGAGTCTCTATGTTTGGAAAGGGGTCTGTCAACATAGTGGATGGACTAGAAGTCTTAAGAAGTTTTGAGACTTCAAAGCAATGAGGATAGTCTCCTGTAAAGTTCTCCTCATTACAAATTAAACATGGGTAACAAGGTTTCCTAGCTGGAGAAGAGGAATCAGATGATTTCTCTTGAGGGGGACACTTTTGTTTCTTTTTGGTTTTCCCCTTCTTCTTCCTTCGAGGTTTCTTTTCATTTTACCTTTTCCATATGACACGACATTTATTTCGGAAGCAAGTGTATTATTGGGTGTATTAGAGGTTTGATTTGAAATAGCAAGTGTTTGAATAGATGGTCTACTTGTTTTTTGAGTATTTTCGTAGCCTATCACACAGTCACCAGCATGAGAGTCCTTACTAAATGGAGGTAGTGGAACAGTGAAAGATGATCTAGGTGCATTTGGAATCTTATCATAGAGCATGGTGTAAATCAATTCTATGTATTGGGCATGAGTAACTACTTGCTCTTCAGTAACAACTCCTCCATTAGCCACATCCTTGGTGGTAGATGGCAACAAGGATTTAATAATCCACTCAGCTAAAAGTTGATCAAGGACAAAAGTTTTAACCATTTGACGATGACGATGATGACTCCACTCATGAATATGATGAGAAATGTGAGTAGCAGTAGTTTGTTCAAAGTTGGACAACAGTTTCGTTCTAGATTCATATCTGATGGGTAACTGGAAATAGATTAAAAATGTAGTGGTTAAGGCTGTGAAGTTGTCAGATGAAGCTTGTGGTAACTCAATATACCACTTTGCAGCCAAACCAGTGAGCGTTCACTAGAAAAGACATAGTCTTACTGAATCGTCATTCAGGGAGTTGGATGAACACCATAAATGAAAATTCATAACGTGATTGGACGGATCTTATCCAAGGTCTCCATTGAACCTAGAAATATTAGAAGGAAATTTGTGTGGAATCACCGTCCACCAAGCTGAATAAAGAATGGGATCATTGGTAAGTTGATTTAAATCCGGTAATTCATGTGTTGCAACAAAAGGCAACTATTGGTTTAGGTCAGGCTGAGCGTAACTAGGGTAAGATAAAATTTCCTGGGAAATAGGCCTTTGCATACCACCATAAGGAATCTATTGCTGGTAACCTTGATAGGGGTAGGTTTGTTGAGCATATCGAGTATAAGGTTGTCGTTAGGAACCAAGATAAATTGGTTGTTGACCAAAACCAACATAGGCTTGTTGAATACAACCTTGGTAAGATTTCTGTTGATCAAACCCAACATAGGCTTGTTGACCAAGTCTAGGATAAGTTTGGTACTGTTGGAATTATTTTTGTTGGTATTGTGGTTGTCACGGTTGTTGATACAATGATTGTTGCCCACTAGTATAATTTTGACCTGGTTGTGGATAAATTGGATCAATATAAGTCTGAGTCATCCCAGTTAATGGTAAAATGGCCTGAGGTTGTTGGATTCCAAACAAAAACAGTTGTTGTAAAATGGCCTGAGAAGACTAAGTTTGTAGACCTGAAACTTCAGGGTAATAGGTTGAAGGACCAACTTACAAATGTTGAGATACAATCAACTAAGCTTGAGACTATGGTAAAGTCGTAACGACAAGCATAGTAGATATGGATGAAACAGGTTGTATTGGTTGTGATGAATGCACAAGCCTTGGTTGAACATGCATTGTTGTCTGCCATTGACAAAAAATCATTCTAGAATAAGTTGGACCTAAAGATGATGGTATATTGCCATACGGTGGGCCCCAAGAGTATGGAGAATAAGCAGATTGGGCATATTGTTCTCCATATGGAGGTAATCCATTGTTAAGTGGATAGATTGAATGGTAATTAGAGTGACTAGCTTGATATTGACTTGATGGATCAAATTGTTCAGTATTCGTAAGTGAAGAACCGGTAAAATTCCTATGGGTGACGTGGGTGAAGACCATGGACTAGAAGAAACACCAGAGTGAGTTCCAAATAATGATTGGTAACCCAATGGGATGAACATACCACCATACAGATGTGACTCAGGTGTTGTGGTAAACATCAAAGAAGTAGAGATAGTAGATGTTGTTGCAGCCATAACAGATGATACAGTCTGCAATGTTGTTTCAGCCATAGTCAAATGACCCAATAAATGTGCTAATGAATCTATGAGAGTTTGAAAGTAAACAATATCAAGAGGAGTAGTATAAGTTAACCGAGGAAAAGAGGGATAAAGATAAAGCCCTGGTCCAAAATGAGTTGGAGATCTAGGTGAAATTTCTTTTTCAAATTCCTCTTCAATAGCACTCAAAGGGTTTCATCGTCAGGTCCGTAATAAATCTCTGGTGTTTGACTCTATGGTAAAGGAGAAGTCTCAATAGTTACAGATGTCTAAGGATAAACCGGTCGACCGTCTTTCAGTACAAGAACAACTTCTGGTTGTTCAACATCGGGATCCAAGGGTTCTGGTAAAAGAACAATGGGTTCAGGATGAATTTTTTGAACAATTTCTGGTTTAGAAGTAACTTCTTGTTGAACTATGATAAGTTTGAGATCAACTTCCAGTTGAACAAATTCTGGTTCAAAAGTAATTTCTTGTTGAACAACTTTGGGTTGAGGATCAACTTCTTATTGGAAAACTTCAGTTACCATTTCACTAATTTCACTTTCAGCGTCCTCAGGTCATTGTAAAGGTTCCACTTCAGTAGCAGATAAACTAGTAATAGTAGGAGTAACTAGAATCACGGTAGATACTGGTATAGGTGACTCTGGTAAATTAGATGAAGAACCAAAAGTTTTTGATGTACTGGACTCAGTTAAACAATAATGCTTTTGCCAAGTAGGTGTAGCTTTAGGTGGTAAAGGTGGTTTACTCGTTGTCTTATGTGAATGATGGGGTAAAGGTTGATTTTATTCCATGATTGCTGATTGATTTAATTATAAAAAGAAATAAATAAAAATAGGGTAATCTAGGCAAAAATAATTTCCAACTGTGAACTACAATATACCGCCTTGAATGAGCCAATGAATTAACATACATGCAGGTAATCTCCATGAATGATGTTTTTGGTGTATCACAATATACAAGGCGGAAAACACGGTTACCTATGGATGGATAGAAACCTAATGTAGTCCTCCTAAATATACCCAAAAGTACATGGAGGCCCAATCTGTGTTAGCGTTGTCTAATGTGAAACCGCACAGTGAGAGCATTCCCTTAAACTTTTCGTACTATAACAACGCCCGATATACCTGAAAGTACATGGAAAAGCTATGATATACTTATGTACGTGGAATGAGGTATCACGCTTACAATGTATTGTAGACCATTAGCGACAATTGCTATGTTTAATGATGCTGGAACACATTTTTAGCCTAGACCTCTAAATGTTATGTGTTAAGTTACAATGCTCCATTAGGTTAGTTGAGATAAATTTTTGTTGATATTGTTTAGAAGTTTTCCTTTCAGGTTCACTACATGATGTTTGTGAAACTCCTAGAATGCAACTAAGATGGGAAACATTCTTTTCATTTGATTTAAATAATTAAAACCGTAACTAAAAGGGATAGAGAAATCATAATCTCTAAACAACGAGCATAGAGCACATCTAATGCAACCTTCCCTATACCATTCCTACAAGCACACCCAAAATTATAAATGCATTATGCATGTTTTTCTTTTCATTCATTCAATATTTAGATGAACATAAAGAAAATAAATGCACAACCGATCAATCAATTCTTTTCACAAGAAACGAATACTTTACAACAATTTCTTTTTCATAAACGTAAGGATTAGTCAATGTAAGCTAACTTTGGGATTGATTCGACAATGAAAAAGAAAACATAAAGAAAGATTGAACAAAGAATGCCAATGTGGGCGTGGAAAAGAAATTCTAATTTGGATTTCAGGGACAAAGAAACATTGACCATTCAACAAACAAGATGTGAAACAATCTATAAAACATCAAGCAAAATGATAGGTTTTGGCTTCACAGGGACTAGCACAGCCCTGAGTGGGAGACAATGTGTTGCAGAGCACTATCTCTAGGCTAAGGATGCTTTGCAGTGCACTGTGTCAAGAACAATAGTGCGTTAATGCCAGAGAGCACTATCAACACACAAATAAGCACACATTTTTACCAAGCAAGCCTCAAAATGATTGAATATAGGTAAATGAACTCAAGCAAATTCTATTGGTGCTACTAAGACAAGGGATAACTACCAAGAACGATGCTCGTATCCCAGTGGAGTCACCAATTTGTTATACAGAATTTATACCTATGGATAAGTATATCTTCCCTAAGGGGGTAGTTACACTTAGAACAATTGAAGTAAATATGTTTAACCTTTTCCTACAATAAATATATAAGATAAAGGAACCTACTTATGATCCTTCTCTTCCTTTGATCTCCTTTGAGTTGTTCCCATTGCTCCCACTCAAACTGAATTTGCTCACTTGGTACCTACCAATAGGAACAAAAGATTACAATAATAAAAACATATGATGTATTTATTGTAAACAAATTGAATCGACAATATTTTAACATACGTTCACCATAGATATAGAAAAAAGTATTGGAAGAGGAACAAACAACTTTATTGATTGATAGAAGGAGAAGTTGCACCCAATGTGGTTCAATCTCGTGTCACTCATCTAGCTTAGTCCAAGCCCTCATCACACTAATAGAAACATCAATCCACCAGCATAACATTACTTTGACAATGATTTCAAGTCTCTAAACCAACATATTTCTCTATAATATTGAAGCTCTTTGGCTCTATCATGGGAGGCCAGTTTATAGATCAATGCGAGTGATTTTTTCACTAATATGGCATTGAATGGTTTTCCATAATTGGATGATTAGTTTCCATGTTCGAAGGGATGAGAGGATAGAGGATTAGATGATCTAAGGCTATCGTAAGTTGAGCTCATCTTGATAGGATAGGAGTTGGGTTCCTTCTAGAAGGCTTTTGAAAGGAGGAATATACTGAGGATCGAAAGAACATTTCGAGGATTCTCGCTCAATGTAGGCTTGAGTGGGCTTATGCTCTCTGAAATGCAACCTTGAATGGGGCTACCTTCTCTACGGAGCACTTACCACTAACTAGGGGTGCGCTGGTGACCCAAGGAAGCACTTCAGCAGGGTTTGAAGTCAAGAAACTCTCATGGATCAAAGCAGTCAATGAGGTGGCATGTCTAGGGCATGTAGAAATTGAATTAGAGTTTGATAGACATTGTTTCCACTGATTTGATCATCGGGAGTGATTTGACCAAATAGACATGTAACAAACATACATCGCAAACATTGAAAGAATAGTCTTACAATATTCATGACATATTCATGAAAGTCTATTGTCTCAACAAGCTTCTGAATTAAGTAAAATTTCCAAGATACGTCAAGATGATGAACACCTCTAGCCCCAATAGTGGAGCATTAGAGCAGTCACTCACTCCTCCAAAAAACCTCTCTTCCTCTCAAATTCTTGGTAGGAGGAGTGAAGGTGAACAATCCCTTTTCATGTTCCATGAGGGTGTATATATAACAAATGGGTGCTTATTCACCTCCCGTGTGAATCTTGGACTACCCTCATGATTGTTTGACTTCTCTATGACCTTCGACTTGGCAAATGAATTTTCACATGACATGGATGACTCTTGCACTTCCAATTTACATTACATTCCTCTAATATTTAATTTACATAAACCACAAAACGATGTAGCATATGATGATTCGTGACATGACATGGCATGAAATTGATGACATGGACTTCAATATGACATGGTCATGCCAAGCCAGTCTCTTTTGTTACCTATTTTCTATCTTATTGAGAGATGGAACATGCTCTTCTTTTTTCTCCTCATGGCTTGAAGATAAGGAGTCTTTAATGTGATCTTGGTCTTCAACTATTGTTGCAAACTGATTCCCTTTGTCTTCTTTTGACTAATCATCTTGTATTTGCAACTGCAAAGGTGTATTCTACCATGATATCCTTCTCCATATCCTACATCATCATCCCATGATAGCATGATAGGTTACGTGTGAATGCAATCCAATCATGACAAGACAACATCATTATGATAACCCCTAATATAAGATGCTTCATGATGATTCATTGATTGAACTAGAATTGGGTGACACACTGAGAGAGAGGCTAAAGGATTCCATAACTACACAAATTAGGCATTAAAGGGTCAAGAATGAGCCTTGAGACTATGAAATTCATAGTCTAGGCTAGGCTAGGCATGCCAACTATGTAGTTGAGGGACTCAAGGAGACAAGTTGAGGGCTTTGCACTGTGAGTTTTTCCACTGCATAGAATTGGAAGTAGAGGAGGCCAAGTGACTACACATTTTAGGATCTCAAGTCTGAGGCTTGAGAACTAAGATGTCACAATGTTCAGTGCAAGATTGGATGGAGAGGAAATTTGTGCATTTATGGAGCTCAGGGGTTGGGCTTATGCACTAGGATTGCGCAATGCCCAGTTCTAGGAGGTAGATATTGTTAATTGCATGGTGCCAAGAGACAATATTGTTGCATGAGGACTAAGACTACGTCGTGCACAATTCAGGAGGACAGGATTAGGTTGACTGGCCCAATCGGGGAGCTTTCCCAGTTTTGACTAAGTGTGGGATCAGCGAGACGAAGTTGAACGAGAACAAGACTTGACCATTGTCACACACTTAGATTACTTAACAACACAACATAGGACACCTATAACATATGCAAAACATACTTTCCTTAATGTGACAACTCACTATAAGTCTGAAACTGGCGATACACATTGCGATGCTAGTGATGAAACTTGTGTGACAGTGCTTGAAAGTTTGGAAATGAGTATGATACCTGTGCTGGCTTGTGTTATATTATTTTCATGACTAGCCCCCTTAGTGAAGTGGAGGGTTAGATGGAGGGGGGGGGAGCCCCCCGTTCATTGCATTGATTGCATAGTGGGGGCGACAACGCCCCCTTTGTTGCACCAATTTCACACTAGGTGCGACAGTCCCCCCTATGCATGGGGTTTGAGGGGGGCGAGTAGCCCTGTTTACGGGGTCCAGGGTAGCGCCTGAGGGAAAATTGTTTTGGACCCTATATTAGGTGGGACAAACCTACCTATGGTTTTCTGTATGGTATTAGCACATGGTTTTAAGCGTGATGGCTTTTCAGTCCATGGTATTAGATGCTTTAGCATGTATAAATATGTATTGTAACATTGACAGGAATATAATGAAAAATCAAGCTGGTAGTCCCGGTTTTGGGATCTAGGGGATAATTTCTGTGTATATGTGTTTTATGTGTTATGCTCTCACACTGTTTATTTTCTATTCTTAGAATTTGTATGCAGGTGATTTTTGTATGGGTTTAAATCCTACATTTGGTATCAGAGCTATTTTGGCTTCAAGAGGATGCCTTTGTTGTTGAGGGGATTCGCTCGGACCTGCAGTAGACCCTGTTCAGTGGGAGATCTGCAGGATCGATTCTAGTGGTGAAAGAAGATAGTGAGTACTGGTAAGATAGAGATTAAGAAATTTAGTGGCCATAGTTTTGAGTTATGGAAAATCAAGACAGATGATCTGTTGGTGGATAAAGATTAGTGGATCACAGTAGATTCGGGTACTAAACCAATGGGAGTGTCCAATGAAGAACGAAAGAAGTTGGATCGAAGGGAAAAGATCACAATATGATTGTGTGTTTGAGATTCAATATTGTTGAATGTATCAGGTGAAGCTATGATGAAGGATTTGTGGGATAAGTTAGGGACGTTGTACGAATCTAAGTCTTTGGTGAATAAAGTGTTCCTACGGAAAAACCTGTGTAACTTGAGGATGAAATATGGAGACTTAGTGGCAAACCATCTAAACACATTTAATATTGTGGTAAGTTAGTTCTTGTTTGGTGATATTAAAAATTCAGATGAAGATAAGTGCATTAGTTTGCTTTGTTCTCTACCAGATTCCTGGCATAGTATCATTATTGCAATAGGTAGCAATGTAACTGCCTTGCAGGTTGATGAAATAATCTCATCGTTGCTGACGGAGGAGATGAGGCAGAAAGTTATGGAGAGCCAGAATGGTGATGCCTTGTTTGTATGAGGATGCACCCATAACAAAAACAAAAATAAGTCATCTAATGGGAGACGTAAATCTAGAGGGAGATCTAAATCTCCAAGAAAACCTGTAAAGGTGGTGTGCTGGAAATGCAAAAATGAAGGGAACTACAAAAAGGACTATAAACCTAAAGCTCTTGAAAAAGGAAATGGATTTGATGATGCTCCTTCTAGAGAGGCGAAAACCACCTCAGATGAAGGTGGGGATGTGTACTTGGCTTCTTCAAGTTCACATGTAGATCATCAGGCATTGTTGATTGACAAAGGTGCATCCTTTCACTTCACTGGCCATAAAAATTGGTTATGCGAGTATGAGAAATATGATGGTGGTGATGTTTTCTTGGGGGATGACAGGAAGGCTAGAATTGTTGGTTGTGGAAAGGTCAAGTTGAAGCTACAGGGTGGAAGGATTAGAGCACTTCTAGGTGTCTTGCATATTCTTGCATTAGCGAGAAATCTAATTTCTGTAAGTAAGTTGGATGATGCACGTGTAAAAAAAGTGTTCGAGAAGGATTCTTGCAAGATGGTTCAGGAAGCATTGACATTGATGCAGGGAGCTCAGATTGGAACTCTATACAAGCTACAAGGTAGCATTGTTATTGATGGGTGCAACAATTCTATGGTTCCTGAAAGTGGAGCAAAATATCCAGTGGTTTCTGGAGAAAAGACCATGCTATGGCATCAAAGGCTTGGACATATTGGAGAGAAGGGCCTTTGAATACTTCATGGTAAAGGTATGGTAGAAGGTATGACTAATAGCTCTCTAGATTTTGATTTCTATGAAAATTGTGTATATGGGAAGTAGAATCGGGTGAGTTTCCCCTCTGGTTGTAAGAGGGCGAAATAGATTTTAGAGCTTGTGCATAGTGATTTGTTTGGACTTGTGAAGATTCCATCACTGGGTAAGTCTGTGTACTATGTATCATTTATAGATGAATTCTATAGGAATACAGGGATATATTTATTCAAGAAGAAATATGAAGTCTTTGACAGGTTTAAAGAATGTAAGGCTCTAGTGGAAAACCAGACAGAGAAGAAGATAAAGGTGTTGAGGATAGATAACAATGGATAATTTTGCAGCAAGGAATTTGAAGAATTTTGTAAGAACTATGGTATAGCACGGTAGAAGAATACTCCATACACACTTGAGAAAAATGGATTTGCAGAAAGAATGAACAAGATGTTGATGGAAAGGGAAAGAAGCATGCTTAGTGGAGTTGGGTTAGGAAAAGAATTCTAGGCAGAGGCGGTCAAGACAACATGTTACCTGGTCAACAGATCACCTTCATTAGTGTTGGAGGATAAGAATCCACAAGAGGTATGGACTGGTAAGAAACCCTCTCTTTCACATCTGAGGATATTTGGATGTGATACATATGTACATGTTACATAGGAGAAAAGAACCCAGTTGGATCGTAAATCTAAAAAGTGCATATTTATTGGGTATAATGATGGTTTAAAGGGTTATAAGCTTTGGAACCCAGTAACAAGGAAGGTTGTGTACAACTGAGATGTGGTGCTTAGAGAGGCAAAAGATTTTATTAAACATGAAGTTCAACCAAATCAACTTAAGAATATAGAGTTTGAACTTAAGGAGAAAGAATCAGACTCTACAACAGAAGAGGAATCAAAAGATGAAGAGGCACAAACTTCGGGTGTGAGAATATCATTTCAAGAAAGAAAGAAGAAAGAAAGGTATAGTCCATCTACTTTCTGTTAAAATTTTTCTTTATCTATTACTGATGATGATCCCAAAACTGTGAAGGAAGAAGTAGATTCATAGGATGGAAAACTCTGGAAAGAGGCCATGGTTGATGAAATGGAATATTTGCACAAAAATGAGGCTTGGTATCTAGTGGAGTTGTCGATTGGAAGGAAAACCATTGTCAGCAAATGGGTGTTCAAGAAGAATACAAATGCAGAAGGAAAGGTGTAGAAACACAAAGCTCAATTGGTAGCAAAAGTTTATTCCCATGTATCGGGAATAGATTTTGGTGATACCTTTTATCCTGTTGCCAAGGTAGCTTCTATTATATTACTGTTATCTAATGTTGCTGCTATTGATTTTGAGGTAGAACAGATGGATGTGAAGACAACATTTCTTCACGGGGATCTAGAAGAAGAGATCTACATGAAGCAACCTGAAGGTTTTACGATGAAGGGCAAGAAAGAAGTGGTATGCAAGTTAAAGAAGTCTTTGTATGGGTTAAAACAATCACCAATGATGTGGTATCATAAATTTGGTACATTTATATTGGGACCTAGCTTCGCCAGAAGCAAGGCAGGTCACTATGTGTATTCTAAATTAATTGGTGATTGTGTTATTTATTTGGTCTTGTATGTGGATGATATGATGTTAGTTGGAAATAACAAAGAAATTATCCAAGATTTGAAGACCCAATTATCCTCCAAATTCAACATGAAAGATCTTGGTGCTGTAAAGTATATTTTGGGCATGGAAATTAAAAGAGATCGGGCAAAGAGGAAGCTCTAGTTAAACGATAGGAAGTATGTCAAGACAACACTGCAGGGGTTTAATATGCAGGATAGTAAACCAGTGAAGGTTGCTATTCTTATAGGTACAAAGTCATCTACGGAACAGTTTCCCAAGGCACAAGAAGAGGAAGAGGACATGTCCCTTGTTCCATATGCAAGTGCAGTTAGTAACTTCATGTATGCGATGGTCTGTACTAGGCTAGACATTGCACATAAAGTGGCAGTATTGAGCTAGTTTATGTCAAAACCATGGAAGGAGCATTGGACAACAGTGAAGCGGGTTTTTAGGTATTTGTGTGGCACTAGTGATTATGGTTTGTGCTATCAAGGAAGACCAGGACTAGACATAGTTTTGGATATCCATGGCTTTGTTGATGTAGACTTTGCTGGAGATCTGGATCAGAGAAAATTTACAAGTGGATATGTGTTTAACCTATTGGGAGGTGCAGTCAGTTGGATGTGTAAGAAACAATATGTAGTGGCACTATCAACTACAAAGGCAGAATACATGGTTGCCACTCATGCAAGCAAGGAAAAATTTTGGTTGCAGAGATTGTGTTCAAGTATGGGGTTAGTATATGGACCGATGAGGATAGACAATGATAACCAAAGTGCAATTCTCTTGCCAAAGAACCTGCTTACCATTCAAATACAAAGAAAATTGATGTTGAGTATCACTTTGTGAGGGATACGATAAAAGACAAAAAGGTGTTACTAGTAAAGGTGGACACTTTGAAGAATACTATAGATTCATTGATAAAATCTATGAGCTCTGAGAAGTTCTCTTGGTGTAGAGAACCAATGGGCATTGCAGGGCTGGATAAATGACTAAGCTCTCATGTGGTCTCCTGTGAAAAGAGAACAACAAGTGGGAAAATGTTGGGTTGTGTAATATTCTTTGAACGACCAGCCCTCCTAGTGAATCAGGGGGTTTGGGGGGGGGGAAGCCCCAGCTTTGTCGCGTTGATTGCATAGCGGGGGGTTCTTAGGGGGGGCGACAGTGCCTCGAGGAATTTTTTTTTGGAACCTATAATAGGTGGGACGAACCTGCCTATGGTTTTGTGCATGGTTTTAGCACATGGTTTTGGGTGTGATGGTTTTTTGGTCCATGGTATTGGATGCTTTAGCATGTATAAATATGTATTGTAACATTGAAAGGAAGATAATGAAAAATCAAGTTGGTAGTCCCGGTTTTGGGATCCAGGGGAAAATCTTTGTGTATATGTGTTTTATATGTTATGCTCTCACATTATTTATTTATTTTCTTGGAATTCGTATGCAAGTCATTTTGTATGGGGTTAAAACTACAAAATGTTTACATGATGAAAACAACTCATTATCCCAAAGATACCCCTTAAAACACACCAAAACTAGATTTTATATAATATGTGACACTTAACATGCTAAAGATACCACTTGCTATATAAAAAGAAAAGTGTGAACGACAGTCGAGATATACAAACAATGGTGAAAACAACACATGACAGAGTGAAAACATGAAAAAAACACTAATTAAGTGAAAGGAAGAAAAAGTGATAGTTGAAAACATGAAAATAACACCCACAAAAGCAAATCTGTGCAAAAGCGAGTGTTCAAAAAACTAACTGAATTAAAAGAAAAAATGCAGCTAAAAGTGAGGGATTGTCAATGACAATGTTCAGTGACTATCAACATGGGTTGAACATTGCTTAGGGACTATCTTGACCACTTGTGTTAGGTCTGTTCAAGCTTGCATGAAGGAATGCGTTAATGAATTCCTTATGGACTAAGCATGTGACTTTGTCACTTACCATTTGAGAAGGGAGCTCAAACATTTAAGAGAATATCAATCGATGAAGACGTGACTATGGAACGACTAGTCGCAAGATCCACAATAGGATCCATAATTCAAGTATAGGAAGAATTTGGAGGGTGTTTTTTTTTCACCGACAAGAAGTTGTAAAAAAATAAAAAATCTTTCAAGAGAAACTATGTATTTCAAACATCATACATAATTAACCAACCGTTGGTCTATTGATGTCGTTCAAACAAAAACAACACTTACAATAACAAAATGTATCAAATGTTCCATCATCACCAAAACATTATTATCATCTCTCCTCCCTGTTACGACAACGATCCTTTGCCTTCTAAACATTAAATCTCCTCTTTTATAATGATACATAGATAATTGAGGATTGACCCTCCTTCATAAATTCCTCAACCATGAACTAATTTTCTAGAAGAGCCAACAACAATCGTTATAAAATTGATATAACACTTTCTCGTTACCATTCATCACAAGATTAGGGTGCATCATATGATAGATATGGTCTTCTAGGTCGAGCCAAGGCTTTAAAGGCCATATTGAAAGAAATTAAGTTTGGGGTCTGATGTAGGAGCATCCAAGCACTCATAATTAAAGGAGGAATCCAAAGCAGAGAAGGAGGAGACATGGACCATCAGAGCTAAATAGGGGAAAAGTTTTGTTAAACTATAGCTTAAATGATGGAATGGATAAAATCTCTTGAAGACTTAATTAAATTTAATGTGCCATGTGTATGCGTTTAGTTGAGAGATTTGAGGAAAGGATGTGATCGAATCCTTCCCATTGATCCGATCCAAGGTTTCCTTCTATATATATGATGAACCTGCATGTTCAATAGATGAGAGGGATGAGACAAATAGTGAATAGTAGAAATTGTGTAACAGAGATAGATACAATGTAGTTGAGAGGGAGTTTGTTCTAAGGCTGAAATGCCTTAGCCTGTAATCGACTGTATATAATAGAAAGTGTGTGTTCAATATGAATTTGTGTGTGTTGTGTGTATATTTAATAGATAGACTAAATGTTTCTGTGTTGCAGTTCTGATCAACCATCGATCACTATGAGGATCGATGGCGATCCAAAGATATCGATTAAACTGTTTATATGAATGTCATGTGTGAAATGGAATGTGGCATATCCATGTTCAAACACAGAAATCCATCAATAGAAGGAGATTGAGTCTAAGAGGAGGTTAGAGAAACTATGCATAGGATCCGTTGGATCTGGAAGATCAACAACGTAGAAGACAAGATTGACAGTTATCATGTGGGTAAATTGTGGGGTGTTAATGCACGCGAAAAGCAATTTCGCAACAGGAAATGGTATTTCTGGGGCACTCTAAGTGGTAAGTGGTAATATCACGAATTCGCTCAATTCCATTAGTCCCTCAACACATAGCAGCGAGGGGGAGGGAGGAAACTGCTTTTCGGGTGGTTAATCCTCGTTCTAGTTGTTTGACCAAAATTATTGTGAGGCATTGGATCAAATGAAGTGAAGATCTATGACATAGGATCAACAATTGGTTTCGTTGATCGGATGTAACGTCAGTCATGGGATCGAGTGGAGGATCAACCGTCCTGATTTGATCGGTGATCGGCGATCGAGGAATGCAAAGGACGTGCAGCGGAAAGGAGATCGACTGAGAGCAAACCCGTTGATAATTATAGTTGTGGGCGTAATGTTTTTGAAGTCCAGCTTATGTGTTCAAGAGTGTGTTTCTCGTGTATTCCACTAGAGTGAGTGGTCCCAATTTTACGTGTTGCCCGATTTTTAAAGGCTAAGGCCACGAATAACACTTCTGAGAGGGTTGTGGGCCATAACCCATAGGCCTTAGGATCGAAAATTAATAAAGAAATGGGAAATTGGTATATCCCAAAGTCTCCTTTCATCAAGTGGTATCAGAGCAGGGAAAGGATTTCCTGCGAGAAGGAAGAAGAGTGCAAGCAGAAGGAGAAGAGGTATAGTTGTGTTGGAGGCTGGAGAGTTATGGTCTTCACCTGTCGTGTAGCGAATGACAGCGGAAGGTGAGAAGACTTGCAACAAGCCTAGAGCATCGAGTGCTCAAGTGGTTCCAAAGAAGAGAGAACCAGAAGGATGACAAAAGAGTAAGCTCAAGAGAAATCTTGGTTAGGTATCGGGTAGCAGAGGAAGATTGTTACTCCAGAGGTTTGGTTGCAGCTCATAGAAGATCATAAAGGCAATTCCACAGGGATGTGGGTAGAATTGCTAAGGATAAGGAGAAGCATATGACCAAGAGGTCATAAATTTTTTGTGCTTTAGGAGTCTGATGCAGGAGCATCCGAGCACTCATAATTAAAGGAGAAATCTAAAGCGAAGAAGGAGGAGACGTGGACCATCGGAGCTAAACAGGGGACAATTTCTGTTAAAATAGAGCTTAGATGATGGAATGGATAAAGTCTCTTGAAGACTTAATTAAATGTAATCTTCCATGTGTATGCATTCAGTTGAGAGATTTGAGGAAAGGATATGACGAGATCCTTCACAGTGATTTGATCCAAGGTTTCCTTATATATATATGATGAACATGCATGTTCAATAAGTGATAGAGATGAGATAGGGAGTGAATAGTAGAAATTGTGTAACAGAGATAGATACAATGTAGTCGTGAGGGAGTTTGTTCTAAGGCTGAAATTCCTTAGCCTATAATCGATTGTAAAGAATAGAAAGTGTGTGTTCAATATGAATTTGTGTGCGTTGTGTGTATATTTCATAGATAATCTGAATGTTTCCATGTTGCAAATTTGATCGACCATTGATCACTGTGAGGATTGATGGCTATCCAAAGATATCGATTAAACTGTTTATATGAATGTCGTGTGTGAAATGGAATGTGGCAGATCTGTGTTAAAACACAGAAATCTATCAATAGAAGGAGATTAGGTCCAAGAGGAGGTTAGAGAAACGATGCATAGGATCCATTGGATCTGGAAGATCAACGACGTAGAAGAAAAGATCGACGGTTATTGAGTAGGTAAACTGTGGGGCATTAATGCGCGAGAAAAGCAGTTTCGCAACAGGAAATGGCATTTTGGGGGCACTCTAAGTGGTAAGTGGTAATATCACGAGTCCGCCCGATTCCATTAGTCGCTCGACACATAGCATGAGGAGGAGAGAGGAAACCACTTTTCGGGTGGTTAATCCTCGTACTAGTTGTCTAGCTGATATTGTTGCGAGGCGTTGGATCAAATGAGGTGAAGATCTATGGCGCAGGATGAACAATTGGTTTTGTTGACCGGATGTAATGTCAATTGTTGGATTGAGTGGAGGATCAACAGTCTTGATTTGTTCGGTGATCAGCGATTGGGGAATGTGAAGGACAGTATAGCAGAAAGGAGATGGACCAAGAGTGGACCCGCCAATAATTATAGTTGCAGGTGTAATGTTTCTGAAGTCTAGTTTATGTGTTCGAGAGTGTGTTTCCCTTGTATTCCGATAGATTGTGTGTATTCCGATAGATTGAGTGGTCCCGATTTTATGTGTTTCCTGGTTTTTAAAGACTAAGGCCATGAATAATGCTACTAATAGGGTTGTAGGCCATAACCCACAGTCCTTAGTATCGAAAATTAATAAAAAAAAGGGAAATTGGTTTACCCAAGAACTCCATTCATCCGTCTTCCAAATTTTGTCCAAGTGTCAGACTCTCTTTGATTCGGCTTGAAACACTCCAGTATCCCCATCATTCAGCTATGTTGCTCGAAAGATCGGGATTTGTTTTTCCTTAGCTTTACACTCGTATTGACCCTCGTTAAATCCATAATACAATGGGATAATTATTATAGCCATTGAATCGACTATTCTAGTCCGCGTTAACTGCGTTGGATTTTGCACAATCAATAGAGACCATAATAAGAAATTTTTATATGTATCCATACACAAATATTTTAGCATTTTGGAATAATGAACAATAGTATTCAGCCAAATTAATCTTGCAAATCGAGTTTGTAGGTGATTAGCTTCGTCTAAACATAAGGCAGGGAATCATTGACATATTCCCTCTCGCCACAAATAGATGTTGCCTAACCTACGAAAGAAATATGATCCATGAAAGGTATTTGGTTATCGAACTATATCAACACCTAAATCGATGCAACTGACAGATCCACATTTTATTGCAAATAATAGAATATGTGGATCGATTTTGTTATAACTATAGTCGTTTAACCCTCCCCATTTTCTTCACCATCTTCCTCGTGCAATACTCTGTGATCAACATAATATAAATCATTTCATGCTAAAATGATCTCGAAACTCTCATAAATCAGTTTGGAACAAGGAAGGAGGTGGCCGACGCATTTCGGATGCATTAAAGAGTTGTGACGTAGAGTGCATATGCATTAAAGAGTTGTGACGTGGAGTCCAAAATTAAGGTCCATGGCCTGTTCATGATGTGCCTTTGCAATATAGGTCCATGGCCTGTTGATGACGTGCCTTTGCAATATGGGAATTGCTTGTCATCGGGTTATAAAATATTTTCGATGTATTATCGAAAGATGTCATGCAACGTTTTAGGGAAAGTGAATTGATAATTCCAACCCATTAATATGTTTGGTATTATAATAGCAGTTGTCTATAATGCGATTTTTTGGAAGTCTTTTTGGTGGGTTTTTCCAGTGAAAATCCGGCAGCAATTTATTGGAATCGCAAGTTTGATAGCTAGTTTCTGCACAATCAAAGCGTCCCAGGGGTTTTTCAGGGTGCTGAATCCAAATATGAAGTTAAAAAATCATTTTAATCTCAACAAATCAAGATTTAACCTCAATTTCTTCCCCGGATTCTGTCACCGGAATCTCCAAAAAATCGCATTATAGACAACTCCATTATAATATATATGTTTCGTTTATATTTTATTTGTAATGTGTGTCCATTTCTTTGCATGCATGGTAATAGATTTTTCGAGAGGGGGGAATGGAAGGGAGGCAACCATTCACTTTATGTTTATGTTAAATCGAAAATTGAGAGTGCCAAACCCCTTTGTTTGATGCATACGAGAGTGGTATTCTCCACGGTCAAGAACATGTCAATCCAGGATCAATATAATTCGAAAAATTAAAGAACGATGTTACAAACGATGGGGATATTGAAGGTGTGATGTTACAGATACCGTGTGATTTAAGTCGAAATAAAATATGAAATAGACACATCCATCGAACAACCTAAGCCAGGTTGTAAACACCCTCCATATAAATATGGAGGGGTTTTTTAATGTTTGAGCATTATATTTTGTTCTATTTTATTATATAAATTTATAGTGGGTTTAAGGGTTAACAGAAGATTTATAGTGTGTTTAATGGTTAAAAGTATTTGTTTCTTCTTAAGAAGTCACGGGTTCAAATCCAAAGAGGTAAAGTATGTATGACTTTATAGATTTAGCAGTCAAATCGCAACGGAAAAATAGGTCCCTTGTCCCACAAACAAGAAAGTGTCATACACTAATTTGATGTCTAGCTTGGCTGTGACCTTACAATTAGATAATAACAATAACGTTCAGTTAACTAAAATAATATATACAAAAAATTACCCTTTAATTTGTATTATGACACATACACATTATAAGCTAGCATATATAATTACAAAGATTATATTATAAGTTCAAGGATATTCGAAATGTGATAGTTTTATTTATGTTAATTATAATAGAATAATATAGGGTAATGTGATATATATTATATATATGATTTCTTTAAACTTTATTCATATGTTTATTATATGTGTTATATACATACACATGTAATTTGTAATAGAATACAGTTTATCAAAAAATTATATATATATATATATATATATTATATATTATATATATTATATATATAATATATATATTTGTTAATTTAGGAGGGTCTATATGATATCAAGTGGAGTTGTGACCGAATTGAGACTTATTAACCATAAAAATAAATTAAAAGGATGTTTTAGAAAAAAGGTTATCAAATCGATTGGTTAAGATAACCTTCAATCTAAATGTAAAATTCAACCAAGTGTTATGCGGTCGAAAATCTCACCGAGAAGCGAAAAGAGTTGCATGATAGAGACCAAGCAATTGAAGTGGAAACCACAAGGATCATCACAAAAGATATGCTAAGCCATGGTCAAACCCCGGAGGAGCAAGAAGCATGAAAACCATATAAGGAGGATAGGGAAACCCATCAATCAATCAAGTGCTAATAAAAATGTGAATTTTCCAAAATTTCTGATGGGGGCACTTTCATTTTGGTCAAAATGTAGGGGAGTTGTTGACAAGCCAACACAGACCAATAAGGGTATTACAAATTTTCCCTCTAGTTTCCTAGGACAACCTACATAACCACATTGTCCACCTAATTACCTCCTTTGGAGTTTGCATCTATAGTTATTATATGAGAGAGTTATTACATTAGTTATAATTGATTTTGAACCTCACTATGACTTTTAGTTAGACCTATCTTTATATATTTTTCTTATTTATGGTCTCCCACTCTACTTTTGACTTACCAATTATTCTAGGAATGCTAAATAGTTAACTGAGTGCATGCACAAGGGAACTCCAACCTAGTGTGTAATTATTTTATCTTCTAGATAGGTTATTTTTTCTATTCATGTTCATCAATAACATCAAATTAGAGGTTAATGAGAGATTTGTATTGTCTCCTTGGTTACCTAGTTAATTTTCCCAACAACTTTATCTCTTCTTTCTTGTTTTCCAATAGCTAGTCTAGTATATTTTCACACGTAATCTGATGATTATGCTTAAAATAAAAAATATATTTACTAGTTAACATGCAACATCTTGTATCTTTACCAAGAATTTCTTTCCTAACTTAGCACCAATAAGAATGTGCACTTTTTCATTAACATCTTGATTCTTTCTAAAATCCCATTCCTTTGTTGTATGTATGGAGTAGTCTTCTACATTCCTTTACCACTCTTCTTATAGAATCCCTTGAATTCATTGTCACATAATTATTCACCATTGTCCTTTCATAAAATATTATTTTTCTTCTTTATCTAATTCTCCACAAGAGCCTTAAATAAATCCATGTATTTCTTAACAAGACATGCATAAACTAAACATATTGCAAAATTTAGCTAGTGATGGAGTTGACATAAGTCCTAATACATCATTATGTTCTAGCTATAATATTCTCTCTATCTTTAGAGCACTAATAGAAATATTACCTGATTTTATTTCCTATATAAACAATATTCACATAAATCAAAATCTACGAAGAAATTACATTTATCTTCTCCCATAAATTTACCATGTACTACTCGATGTGGTACTCGAAGTCCCTTCTCTCTGATAAGTCCCAATCTTGATGCAACAACATATTCTTCTCTTCATATACAACATGATTTTTTTCTCTCATCATCTCTACTCTCAAGAGGAATGGAATATTATAGCTATCACTAATAGTGCTTCCCAATAGCTTATACAAACTTTGAATTTTAACTCCCCCAATCAATACCATTGCATATTGAACCATCCTATGAGGTTAAATTTGAAACAATTGTTTTACACCCCTATCACTGATCTTTCCTACAAAAACCCAATTTATGGCCAATATTGGGATGTGCACAACACTAAGGACTATTTTAATCCTTTCAACTATGATCTTCAACTTAAAATTTTCTCATCCTATGGTTCTACCTATTGATTCATCTCCTAGGAAAAGATCATCATCATCATACATTTCATACTTACAAAACTACTCCGTGTGAGGATCCATATAGAAACATGTGTGTGAGTTGCGTAGAACTTCTTTATGATTTGCATGTGTGCCTCAAAAATAAAAGTACACATTTTCCCATTGTTTCAAAGAGGTTTTTCTTCCATATAAAGAATATCATTATATCTCTTACCTCTCCAAACACCTATCTATATTGTTTCCTCCAATTCTCTTATTTTTACATCGCTAGAATAACTTCACCAATTTTCCTAGAGATTTATATGTTCCTCTAGAATTAGATATCCCACTTGATAACTTACCTATATTTATATCCTAGGAATATCTTATCATAATAAGGTACTTTCCTATTATATAACCAAATTGTTCTCTTTTCATTTTAATCCAGCTTAGTATCATTTTCTATTAACATCCTTGTAAGTGTAGTACATATATCACAATGATTCATTAATAATTTTCCACCAAAACATACACCATGTTGAAAAACAATTTTTTTTTTTTATAATTTTCTTTATCTCTATATTTTAAATACTCTCCATTTTCTTTTTCATCGAAAGAATCAATACCATGGATATCACACTATAACATGTTTGACCATATGCTCGAGAAATAACCCTTATCCACAAGGGTGCCCCATTTAACCCAAACTACTTTGATGCAAAATTTTGATTTTAACCTGATATTGTTAAATGTACCAAACATATTTTTTATAAAATATAAAATATGCTATGGTACACAATCAAATTTAACATAATGCTTTTACCTTGGCAGCTCAAACTAGGAAGGGAGAAAGTTTCTTAGTATATTATAACTTTATAATATGTATATCCCCTGGAATCCATAAAACCTTGGTTAATTAACTGTGGATTGGCATACAACTATAGTTCCTTAATTGAAATTAGAAAACCATGAAATGAACCACCACACACAAATAAATTGCTAAAACTAAAACTACGTTCCGAAAACTACAAAATTAGATGTAAATTTTTTTGAAATAGAATTATATTTTGATGGCTCTATGGCCCTTATGACCAAACAGTATATAGGAGTCAATTTCTCCCATGTGACTCTCATGTTGTGCCTATCACATACAAATCACATCTGGGCCTAAATGAGCAAATAATATAAGATATACACAACAACATCGACTCCCACTACGCACACATGTTGAATTATCTATTTTCAAAATATTAGAGCATATTCTAGAGGGTCAAAATTCCTCATGTAAATCAAGAGTTGTTATTGAATTCAATCTCTTAACCCTAACCTTCAAAAGTTGTAAGGAAATGTTAGATAATAGGTCACTGGGGAAGGATGGGATTTTATTTCTTGTTGGTAATGATTTGTTGCTCCATAATTGATTGGAGCAAAGGAATAGGATACCATGAGGATAATAGAAGTAGAGGACATATATAAGTAACTCAAGCCACAATGTTCATTTCAACTCCATTTTCACTCCATGCTACTTTTTAGTTTCATTTGATAACTAAAAAGAAGAGGGCAAGTATTAGTCCTTGCCATCTTATTGTATTTTCTATGGTATATCTTGTATTGATTGTTTGGTTATATATATATAATATATATATTAGTGACACACACACATATATATAAACTATTTTGATATATTTTTAATATAAAATATAATAATATCTAAACATTCGGCATGATAAAGGATTTATAGAAATTGGTAATGTTTATTATTATGAACCATTCGAATATAGCATTCCAAAACAATTTAAAATTATATTCAAATTATAAAAACACTAATATATATAATATATATATATATATATTATATATATATATATAGATATATATATATATATATTATATATATATATATTTGATATCCTTTTACTATGATGTAGGAGCATTGACTCGAAACTATCATTGTATTTTAGTAGATATAGGGGATCTTGTGTTTTCAAGGATATTGGATTCCTATGTATGTAATTATTAATGTTTTGAGTGGTTAAAGTCGGAATTAATTAGATAAGTGTGAGGATATTTGTAAATGGTCTCAAATGGAGGAGAACATGAGTGATTAAAGATGATGAGAGAGTTAGAAGTAAATTGTAACTCTTATTGGTCTCATGACTTGAGGAGCTAGAGAGGACTCTTAGGGATAAGTAGGAGTTAAAAGAGGACTTAGAGGATATTGAGGAGTTAGTTCAATATATTAAGGATGTGAACTAGAATTAGTTCAACAGAACCTTTTTGTATAAATGGAAGCCTGAAAGGCATAGGAGGTAAGTAGAGAATTAGGTAGAGAGTAGCTAGTGTGTCAGTTAGTTAGACTGTAAGCATGTGGACAAAAGGAGAAAAAAGGCCACTGATATAGAAGATCATGCCAAGAAGGAATTCTCTCTGTAAATACATGTTTATTAATACAAAAAACTCAAATCTGAGTTATGTGTGTGTTGGAATGGGTTAATTGTAATCTGTGTGTGAATTAGAGATTTTGTATCATATATATATGCAGGTGGAGTTCGGATAGAATTAGAGGCGAAACACAAAGAAGAGTAACAGAACAAATTCCAACTATGGTTTGGTAGAAGTTGTTGTAGCAGCTCCACAGTTACGATTGTGGGTAGAGTTGTCTTAGAGAAAACAATTCCAGCAAAAGAAGTGTTGGGTAGAATTGTTAGTCAGCAAGAGGTTCAAGGAGAGAACCATAGAGCTTGTGTTACGGCCTTGTACCCGTCAATAGTTCAGGAGGAAGCCTTTAGTGTTCAGTGTAGGTGGAGGAGCATAAAGGTGCGAGCAGAGTTAAGTGAAGCATAGAGTTGTGGTAGAACCGCGAATGATCAGAACTTTGAAGAAAGACGAATCCATAGAAATCCATTGAAGGAATGACATAAAACTAAAGTAAAGTTTAGTGGGGGTAGAGAGTGTATGGAAGCTTGATTGTAGTTGAATTTCCATAGTAAATATGAGTTGTTGATCACAAAAATCAATGCCACGTCACAGTCAACTACGGGATTAAGCTGATTGATAACCTATGTGCTAGTTCAAGGGTCATAGATCATACGATCTTAAAGCCTCATCATCCAACGCATATCGGGCCATAAAGAGATTGAGCTTTAATGGCAAGGGCAGACCTAAACTTCTATAGATTGGGAACTTATAATTCTCATCGGCTCTGAAAAGATGTTAAATGGAGGGTAAGTGAACCACCTGATATCATTGTGGATCGTTGCATCAAACAGATCTTGATCAATGACTATAAAGCATCAAGCTAGTTCATTGATTGGGAAGAGTTGCAACCCTCGGATCGAGAGTAAGATCGATGATGGAGATTGAAGCAAAAAGGAATTGGAAAGGGCGGACCCGAGAAGGTTTTAGGCATGGTTTCATTTTATTTAAAGTCCGGTTGTGATTGCATATCGCATGAGAGATTCAACGAAGTCACATGATGTTTTGGTGCGATATTGCAACAACTGTTGATCCGGTGAATGAAATAAATGGTGGGGAAGGTAGTCGCATATCACATGTCAAGAGTTCCAAAGGCTACTCTATTGAGTTATAAGGTTTCACGAAAAGGATTAAGCAAGGTTTCCATAAAGGGTGAAGGGTTAAGTTATAAAGTCTCAATAGAAAGATGAATGAAGGATTAGACTATAGAAAGTCTAATGAAATGTTTCTAGATGAAGATGAAATGAAGGGGCCTTAGCCTTAGGTTATGAATGTTTGACCAAGCATATTAGAAATTCCTGGGACAAAAAATATTATGAATTTTATATGCATACTGTGGGTATAGCGGGGTTTTTCTTGTGTCAGAGTGGTATCAGAGCTAGTTAAAGCTATTTTTAATTAAAAAGGAATTGTGTGGAATACAAGTGTGATTGCAAAAGAAAGAGGAGATCAAGTTATTTGAATCTGATAAGTGGAAGGCATGAGATAATATGAGAGTATTTCATACTCTTAGTAAGACATTGCAGAAGCATAAGGAAAACATAGTGATGCTTGTTTTCTTGAGGATAATGGAGACTCACTCGGATGTGAAGAGACTGCTTGTGAAGCCATGTAGTGAACCTGAATAATCCAACTGAAGATTGGACAAAGAGGATAAGAGTGTTCTCAGAAGGAATCTGAGAAGCAAGCTTTTGAAATCTTTGGAATGATATTTGGTTTGGATATCATTGATACACAGGTGACAATAAAGGAAGGTGAGAAGATTGTAGCAACCTAGAGCAAGGAGTGCTCAATTGGTTCCAGAGGAATGAACTAGAGAAATGATAAAAGATTAAGCCCATAAGAGAGAAGCTTAGTGAGGCATATGTAGCAAGAAAGAGACTTGTTATTGCAGAGATATTGTTGCAACTCACAAAGGCAATTCCACAAAGGATGTGGGTAGAATTGCTAAGGGATGAAGAAAGTTGGTAAGAATTTCTGAGTGAAAGAAGAGGTGGTCAGAACCAAGTATTTCATTTTGATTGAAATACTAGAGGACAATTGTGTTCTTAAAAATAAGTAGATGAGTTGAAGCCTAGAAGGAGCAGAGAGAAGTGCTCAAAGTAGGTTCTAGAGATAGAGAGCCAAGGGCTTGAGAAAAGACCAAGTATAGAGGAAAGCTTGGTGAGGTAATTAGCAGCAGGAAGACTTGTTATTGCAGAGGCTTTAATGTAGCTCATAGTAAGTGAGTGAGTAACTCAGGAAGATGGATAAGAAGATGAGTATTGATAGTCATAACAAAGATAACAAAGGTTTTGATGAAGACCACAACATAAGAAAAGTGAATAAGGAGAATGCCAAAGTAAATGGCAAGAGGATGAGTCAAGAGGAATGTGATAAGGAGATTGAAGAGTTAAAAGAGAAACTCGATGCATTAGTAAGGATATTAGAGGAAAGCCAAAGACAAAGTTGGGTCTTAAGGAAAAAGGTAGTGAAGTGGTCTAAGTTACAGAGAAGACTACAACAAAGGAAAGTGAAGAGCCTGGAGGAAGAACTCAGAGAGGTTGAGTTAGAAATGGAAGTGTCCATTTGTAAACCAGAATATGATGAAATTCTAGGTGAAGATGAAGACTAGAGATCTGTGGAAGATCTTATGAATCATATGAAGGATTCAGAACATGAAGAAGATATGATGGCTGAAGCATCAAGTGAGACCTCAAGGTCTTATGTTTTTAAAACTGATAGTTTGTGTATTATTACAGGTACTGCAGAAGAAAAGAAACCTTTTGAAGGTTTCTTCAGAATAGATGAAGATCTAGAAGTAAAAGGTGACAAAGAAAATTTCTCAAGAGAGGAAGAATTTGTCTGGATATAGCAAAGAGTCTATGAATGAGTTACTCAGTTAGAAAAGACAGCCATGTAAAGCTCTCATAGAGATGGAAGATCATGATCTTATTCTGATGAAGAATGAAGGAATATTTCCTCAGAGAGATAATATAATGAATTTGATTAATGTTATTGATGAAGAACAAATGTTGGAGAATATTAATGCAGATGATGAGACAAAGATAACTCTTGAAGAAGGGCTAAAAAATAATAGCAAGGAAAAATGTATTGAAGAAGAAGGACATCTACTAAAAGATGTTAAGAAAGAAGTATATGAAAAATATTTAGCAAAGGGAGAAAGGACATCCGATGATTTGTCAATAACAAAGGAAGGTATGGAAAATTGTGTAAAATTTCCAAATTCTACTCCAATTGAAATTATTGAGTTGCATGGAAGATTAGACTTTCAAAGAAGGGAGTAGGAAAAGTAGAGGATATATACTCAGGACAGATTGCTGAAAAAGGAACACAAAGAAATTATCATGAATGACAACGATAAGGAAAAGGAAATGGTAATGAAATTTCAACAAATTGACATTGTAGAGGAAGGAGTTCACAACAATGGACAGGAGCAGGAAGAAACCACTGAACTAGATGGTGTGGATGATAGAATAGTTGACAGTGTCATGAATTCTTTTGAGAATTCAAATCAGGATACTAATGCGCTGATAGAGGAGGAGAAATCAGAGCAACATACTGATGTGTTTCCAAAGGAAGAAGAGGCACTGAGGCCTTATGTTTTTTATTTTAATAATTGTTTTGTGAGTGCATCTTTAGTTGTAGATGCTGGAGAAAAATTGGCACATATGAGTAGCTAAATAAAAATGAAAGAGGAAGATCCCTGGAAATATTTAGTCCATGGAACAAAGATGTTAGATTACTGGAGAGAATGCTAGAAAATCAAGATTCAATGCAGAAGGAGATAATCATGAAAGAGGGTACGGATGAAAGGGTGGCAGTAAGAATCCAACAAATTCAAAGAGAAGATAATAAACAACAGTTTGAAGAGTTAGTGGACAATGACAACAACTTGAAGTAGAGAGAAAGAGGTAGCAGTAAATGGCAGAATATGGACCAGCCCAAGGATATGCTAGAGATGGAGATTGAAGAGTTATGGCAGTTAATGAAGAATTAGTCCATATGGAGGAGATTGATAGCAGCAGGAAGAATGATCAATTAGAACTTGAAACTGATTGACAAGGAGAGGAAGATGAAACAGAAGACAACTGACATATAGCAACAACAAAGGTGCAGGGCATTCGGACAACTACAAACTAAAGTTTGGGACCTTGGAGGTTTCCTATCAACAAATGAAGACACATGATCAGGAGATCATGAATGTTTTCTACTTTGAGAGTTTGATGCAGGAGCATTGACTCGAAACTATCATTGTATCTTAGTAGAGATAAGGGGTCTTGTGTTTTCAATGAAATTGGATTCATATGTATGTAATTATTAATGTTTTGAGTGGTTAAAGTAGGCATTAATTAGATAAGTGTGGGGATACTTGTAAATGGTTTCAAATGGAGGAGAACATGAGTTATTAATGATGATGGGAGAGTTAGAAGTCAATTATAACTCTTATTGATCTCATCGTTCGAGGAGCTAGAGAGGACTCTTAGGGATAAGCAGGAGTTAAAAGTGGACTTAGAGGATATTGAGGAGTTAGTTCAATAGATTAAGGATCTGAACTAGAATTAGTTCAACAAAACCTTTTTGTATAAATGTAAGCCTAAAAGGCATAGGAGTTAGGTAGAGAAGTAGCTAGAGAGTAGCTAGTGAGTGAGTCAGTCAAACTATAAGCCTACGGGAAATAGGAGAAGAAAGGCCACTGGTATAGAAGATCAGGCTGAGAAGGAATTCTCTGTGTAAATACATGTTTATTAATACAAACAACTCAATTCTTAGTTATGTGTGTGTTGGAATGGGTTAATTGTAATCTGTGTGTGAATTAGAGATTTTGTATCATATATATATGCAAGTGGAGTTCAGAGAGAATCATAGGCGAAACACAGAGAAGAGTAACATAACAAATTCCAACTGCGGTTGGATAGAAGTTGTTGAGGCAACTCAACGATTACGATTGTGGGTAGAGTTGTCTTAGAGAAGACAATTCCAACAAAAGAAGTGTTGAGTAGAATTGTTAGTCAGCAAGAGGTTCGAGGAGAGAACCAGAGAGCTTGTGTTACATCCTTGTACACGTCGATAGTTCAGGAGGAAGACTTTAGTGTTCAATGAAGGTGGAGGAGCATAAAGGTGTGAGAAAAGTTAAGTGAAGGAAAGAGTTGTGGTAGAACCCTGGATGATCAGAACCTTGAAGAAAGTCGAGTCGATAGAAATCCATTGAAGGAACAACCTAAAACAAAAGTAAAGTGTAGCAAGGGTAGAGAGTGTACGAAATCTTGATCATAGTTGAAGTCCCATAGTAAATCTGAGTCGTCGATCACAAAAGTTAATGCCACATCATAGTAAGGTATGAGATTAAGTTGAATGATAACCTACGTGCTAGTTGAAGGGCTGCGGATTGTAGGATCTAAGACCCTCATCATCTAACAGATATTGGGCTGTAAAGAGATCGAGCTTTAACGACAAGGGTGGACCCGAACTTTTGTAGATCGGGAACTTATAATTCTCATCAGCTCCGAAAAAGCGTTAAACATCGGGTAAGTGATCCACCCGATATCATTGTGGACTGTCGGACAAAGTAGATCTTGATCAATGACTATAAAGCGTTGAGCTAGTTCATTGATCAGGAAGAGCTGCAGCTATTGGATCGAGAGTAAGATCGACAATGGAGATTGAAGTGAAAAGAAATTTGAAAAGGCAGACCCAAGGAGGTTTTAGGCGTGGTTTCATTTTATTTGAAGTCCAGTTGTGATCGCATATCGCATGAGAGAGTTGACGAAGTCTCATGATGGTTTGATGTGATATTGTGACAACGATTGATTTGGTGAATGAAATCAATGGTGGGGAAGGCAGTCTCATATCGCAAGTCAAGAGTTTCGAAGGCATACTCTATTGAGTTGTAAGGTTTCGCGAAAAGGATTATCCAAGGTTTCCATAAAGAGTGAACGGTTAATTTATAAATTCTCAATAGAAAGATAAATGAAGGATTAGACTATAGAAAGTCTAATGAAATGCTTCCGGATGAAGATGAAATGTAGGGGCCTTAACCTTAGGTTATGAAGGTTTGACCAAGTAGATATAGAAATTCCCGAGACACACAATATTATGCATTTTATATGCATACTATGAATATAGCGAGCTTTTGTTTGTGTCATAATATAAAAGATAATAATATCTCAAAATTGCATGATATTATTTATAGAAATTGATAATGTTTATTATTCTCAAACATTCCAATATAACATCCAAAACAATTTGAATACTATATTCAGATTATGAAAACATTGTCATGTGCATAGCAATCTATAATGGCTAGAATGTTAGTGTCTTATTTAGGAGAAGTGATGTAACAAATAGATGATTCACAAACATCCCTTAAGAAGAAAGAAATAACTACATTTTACAACAACTTGAAGTAAAAACATTAGAATAAACAAAACCTTAAGCCTAGGAGTTGAGGTGCCAAACGAAATGTGGGTCTCAATGGAATATGTTGCAATGTTGCCTACCGTTAGCCATATTTTTAGCATGCAAGCTCTACTTCCTTAATTAATTCCTTGACATAAATATATTTAAATTACTTATGTTCATAAATTAGTTTCAAAAGCTATTTCCATTGTTATGGCCGTTAAAAACGATGATAAGGATCTGAAAATTGGATTAGAAGTTGAAAATCGAAAAATAGTGTAAATCGTAATCACTTACGAGATGGTGGAATAATTGAATGGTCACCTTCGTAAGTACTATGAGAAAATTTATGTTGGGGTTACGTTTCCACTTGAAACCATATTTGAGACAAGTCAAACATGATCATGTGGTGAAAAAAGAAATACATAGGTATTTAAAGGTTTAGTGTAGTTGCTTTGGCTATTGTGAGGCATTATTATGGTGTGGCTAATGCATAATACTTATTTTTATCATCCCTTCGAATATTTTGAATGAACATAAATTCCCATAAGTTTTTGAAGCTTGGATCTGGTGACTCACAATGTGCAGACATCTACACATAAAATTTCATAGTTGTAACATAGACTCCTTTCATATATCATCTTATTTATAAGACTTAAAAATATTTTGAATCTTTTAAGAGTAAGATATCTAATTTCTTATTTTAGTTTCTTTTGTTCGAAAACTTTTTCTATTCAATGCCAAACAAAGATTTAAAAGATGATGCAATATTATGTAATGCATCAAAATTAAAAAAAAAAATGAATCTTTTAAGAGTAAGATATCTAATTTCTTATTTTATTTTTCTTGTTCCGAAAGAAGTTTTATTCAATGTCAAACAAATATTTTATAGTTGGTGCAATATTATGTAATGCATTAATTATAGGCCTTGTTAATATGTGCTTCACTTGAAGTGATTCACTGTGACGTGAATCACAGTTAATGATGATTGAGATAACAACTCAATTGCATTGATATTTTGAAATATTTTCTTAATGATGATCAATTGAGTGCATGCTGTTTACTTTGGCTATGTGTATATTTAGAAATTATATTAGGTAGTTGTATGGTTTTGCTCGTTCTTCATAAAAACTTATGGTTTATTTATAGATGATGTGCATTTATACAAGTTAAAATATATTTTATTGTGGAATGAACGGTTTAGAATTAGTTACTAATGGAGTATAAAGGATTATTCATTCTAAATATATGATTAAATGTTATGAACAAATAATAAAGCTAGGTAAATAATACCGTGTTAGTATCATATTAGATTTGCTAATTATTTGCTAGCTTTTTACAATAATGGTTATAAATGTGTATGTGGGAGAGTAAAAAATTAAAATTTGACTTGAATGTTGTATCATCGTCTATGTTATAATAATATATTTAACTAACCAAAATTTTACTAACTAAAGTTGACATTAGGATGCATGTTTCTTTATTAATGAAATTACATTTTTAACATGTTTTTTTTGTTCCAATACTCATACTATAAAGAAACGATTGCATTCCTAACATCTCTTCTTATTTTAATATCAATATTATAAAGAATTTAAACATAATACCTCTTGCAAATTTTAAAGGGAGTGAAGGGCGACACAACTAGAACCCTACCTGCCCTTACCCTTTGGTTTGTGTCTCCTTTCATTACTAGTGGTCTTCTTCCGTTGCAGGTGTTGATCGCATTGCTCCCTGCAAGTGCTCTTTTGGTGATGCTTCTGTTGTGTGTTTAGTTTTTCTTCAACCAATTTTGTCTTTTGCCTTGGGTCAAGGACCTGCTTGGCTTGTTTCTTTCTATTCCTACTTTTGGGTTATTGTCATCCATTTCCCTATTTGGGTTTTACTAGTCATCATTTATTGTTTGAAGGTTGTTGCCATCCTTTTTTCGGGCCTTTAGCCCTGCTTCCTACCACCCTAGTGTTTCACTTTCCTTCGCTTCTTGTTTGTTGGTGTAGGTTTGGGGATGTCGTCATTTCTATCAAGGGCTTGTGGCCCATTTTCATGATGCCCACTATTGGGCTCAATGTTTTAGCTACTAGGGCAACATTTCCCCTCATTTCATTTTCTTTTTGTGGATGGTCTTTTGTTCCTTTTTTGGTTAATGTTTGTTGGGTATTGAAAATCCCACTTTGTAATGTCTAGAAGCTTGGTGTTGGGTTCATATTCGATCACTAGGGTTTCTTTCATAGCTTGATGTTTTAGTATTTTCAATGCTAGCTTTCTAGATTTTTTCATATGACAATACTAATTCCTCAGTTTATTTTCTTTTGGAATGTGTTTGATCCATGGAAAATGTAATTTTCTTCACCTCTAATAAATAAAATTATGCATCATTCTTCTATAGGAAAAAAATTCTTGTGGAGAAATTCTATTACTAATACTATAAACAATTTCAAATATACCACCTCAAATTATACTAACTTATGAATATTATCTCATAACATTCCTTCCATCCTAAACATGATTCGTCATTCTAATACCAATGCTATGTATAATTTCAATATCAAAACTATAATAAATTGTCTCAATCTATGTCTTATGATTTTAATTCCTTTTAGGTAAGAAGTATTATATAATGATACTACACATAATTTCAATATCAAATACCTAGTAAATTATCTTACTTTATCATTATTGTCTTATGACGCTTAATTCCTTTTATGTAAGAAGTATTTTATAATGATGTACTCTTGTGTTCCAAACTATATCCATCATCCCTATCATTTACCTATTATATCAACGGCGCAATGTCACTATCAACACAACTACAACCCTAATAGAACCACAGAGGATTTACTTAGTGAACCTCTAACATATCACGTCTATTTGTGGCATATTAAACAATACCCTTAATTTGACTACATATTAGAAAATCCCTCTAAAAATCACATTATTTAACTCTCTACCAATATGAACCAAAAACAACTTCCCAATTTAAAAACCCCTACTTTCACTGGATATTATAGGTAACTTTTTCTCATTAATATTTTTATACCCCTTTATATTTTTCATTAACTTTAAGCTCCATTTTTTATATTTGCAAATATAAAAACTTTTTATCCCCTATATATCCCCAAAAATATTATGTCATTTTTTCGTCAATATATATTCCCCAATATGAATTCAAATGGTATGATATTTCTCCCGAATTATAAATAAAACATTAAAGGCGGCATTAAGTAAGAACCTCAATTAAACATGTGCTTTCCAAAATGATCAAAAGAGTAAACTAAATGAATAACACATTTCAAAAGCAATATTTTCTAGCGAAGTCACACGAAGTCACCAATTCAAGGACGCCTTTTGAACCTAGGCCATGTAAAGTAAAGTCAATACTGCCATGATAAGCAACAAAACAGTGGTTTGGCGTACAACCCATGGGCCAGCTATCGCTGGCAAAAGATGAAATCAGAGTGGAACGCGGGACCCAATCAATTTGAAAGAAAAATAGGCCACACGAAGCCACCACGTTGCTGGGAAGCCGTGATGTTTAAACTTTCTTTATATTCTTCAACACATGTTCAAATAGTAAAGAGATTCGCATCAACCGCAGCATCAAATTATTTTGTCGCTTTTCTCAAAACCTTCACGTGATTTACGCAGAAGACAATTGAAAAATTCTTAGTCTAGTGCGAGGCCTGGTGTCCAGCGCAATCGAGGAAGAAGATGGCTGAGTTAGTGAAGAATAGATCCAACTTGGAAACGGAGGGTTTGTTCAGCAGCCCCTCTTGTACCGATTTGAAGCTTGGGATGTGTACCGAATTAAAACTGGGGATGGCGTTTCAAGAGCGATGCGAGGAAGAGATGGGTTTACTTTCTTGGATTCCAAGTGTTAATGGTGGTACTGAGCGCGCAGTTGGAGATTGCATTCCTCGGTTGGGACCCTCAGCTCTTGGGAACTGTTGCAATTCCATTAACTTATTCATTTAATCAGATAAGAATCAGGATTGTTGTTATGGGTTTATGAGTGGAATTGTAATGGCTGAAATTTTTTTTTGTGTTTCAGTCACTTCTTGCGCGGTTATGTGTAATTTGGTTTACTTTGATTCCAGGCTTGCTCCGGCCACGATCCCGGAGAACCCATCCCGTGCGCAGTTGACAATTTTCTACGGTGGAAGGGCTTACGCATATGACGACATTCCTATTGATAAGGTATGGGTATGGTCACTCAAATGGTTATGGTCTAAAGTCTGACTCTGCCCTAGGTCAGAAAATAATGGCATCCTTTTGCTTCTACAGGCGGAAGCCCTAATGTTATTGGCTAGCAGTGGGAGTTATCCGCATCATAGAGTAGAGAGCGGCTGGGGGTCGCAGGGTGAGAAGAAAATATCAGTTCCTGTCATGAAGGTAACGGAGGGATCAGCTATCCATCTGGAACCTGCAAGCCCCAACGTGCGCAGAGGTATGATTTTGGACTGCACTTCCTCCATAGTTAACCATAGTCAATGGAACTTTCTAAATTTATGTAATTATCTAAATTTCATCTATTTTTTTGTTGGAAGCTTTATCATTAATTTAGGCTTCTTGAGGTTTGGTGTTTTGGATACCATGGAAGTTCTTGAGGTTTGGTGTTTTGGAGACAATGGAACTTTTTGGTGTTTTCGAGACCCTGGACATTTCTAAATTTATGTAGTTATCTAAATTTTATTTATTTTTTTGTTGGAAGTCTTATCATTAATTTAGGCTTCTTCAGTCTTGGTGTTTTCGATTTCTTGAATTTTAAGATTTAGAATTGATTTGCAAATAATCTAACAAATATTCTAATCTTAAAAAAGGTTACCCATACACTCATAATGTTTGAAATTGAGTTGCAAATAATCATGTTGAAACGGTTTTAGTAATGGGTCCATGCCGATACTGCACGGTATGGTTAAAATTCAGTGTCATCCAGTCTTTGTAATAAATCTCCAAGACGTTGTATCGTCCATACGTCACAATACATAATACAATTACTTCATAGAAATTATATATCGTATCAGTACTGGCCATCATGCCCCCCGCCTATTGCAGGATATATTCCAATAGCGAAGAAGCATTCCCTGCAGCGGTTTTTGGAGAAGCGCCACGACAGGTTTCTTAATTACTTCTAACTTATATATGCTAATTTTTTTCAATGTGCGGTTTTCTATTGATCTTCTGGTCTCCTTGACATTGCAGCTCACATATTAAAAATTAAAAATGCAAGTCCCGTCTTGTGCAGGGTGAATGGAAAGACAAAGTGTCCATATAAGACAGCAGAAGCAAACAACGGAGATACCCGTGAAAATCTATCTGCTTCTTCATCTCCAATATCACTGCACTTGAATTCTCTTCCAATATAATCCCACAGTGAGCGATGAAATCTCTACATATCTTTTGAAACATGGGATTGATCATGCAATCTCATATATTATTCCATTTTATATTACTGGAGTCTATTGGTCACTTTTTGGAATAAAGCAGTCTGCGAGTATGTCGGGAAGCAATTGCCGTTACCTACTTTTAGTTTTTAGGTTTCCAGCGTTTGATTAAAAAAGGACCCACTGATTAAAAAAAAAAAAGCTATGCATGTCATTTGAGAATGTATGGTCCAACTCTTGACCGTATGTGTCTTTACTTTTTTTTTTTTTATAAAATTCAGATATCATTAAATTGTCTGGGTCTTATTTGTATTTTATATCTATATTTATATTTATCTTTATTTTCATCTTTATCTTTACCTTTAATTTATTTTATATTTTATTTTATATATTTTTTAAATGATATAATAAAAAGTTTCAATAATATTTATTATTTAGTCGTTAGTTATGGTTAGCAAAATTTTAAATTTTCAGTGAAATTTTTTATTTGCATTGGTTAACTTAAAAAAGGGTAAGAGCTTTTGATTCCTTTTGATGATAATCATCTTTTAGAGTAATGATTTTGATGGTGAAAATTTGTTTGGAATTAATATAAGAAAAAAATGGGTAAGTGACTTGAACTGTTTTAATGATAGTTGTAATTGTTGAAAGAAAATTGTGGTTTTCATAGTATGTTGATAATAAATTTAAGGTACAAATTTGAGATAATATTAAGGGTTAAAAATTATAAATTGTTATGGAGATATAGGGTCTATATAATTTTGATAGAAGAAAGAATATTTATACTCTTAATTGGCTGATGACAATGTTAAGCAGAAAATATGAAAGTGAAATTCAAAAAACAAAAAAATGAAAAGTGAAATTCAAAAAATAAAAAAATGAATGTGAAAAAATTGATGATAGGAAGATTGCCAGAGAATTTATGTTGGCTTTAATAGTTTGAAACAAACACATGTGATAAAAGATGAAGATAGATAAATAAAGAACACATGGAACAAAAAATTCGTGAAAAGAAAATCTCTTAAGTTATACCATTTCTTATGTTACATTTAGAGTGCAAATGGCCCCTTATACGATTATAAATCATCATAACAATTGTGTCTAATTTTTCTTTTTTCTTTTTTTCCAACCAAACACACAATGATTGATCCCTAGCTTCCTTAATTAGATGTATCCCAAGCATACGCCAAAATAATCTCCCTTAATGAGCATTTGTGGTCTCAATATCTCTTGAAGTAGTCACCTCTTCATCTTAATCTTCAATCTTCTTTGCATCCATTATTATTTGTCTTCCTCTAATGTACTCTATGATCCTTGGAATTATTTATTATGTTGGATGAAATAATTTAACATTCCATTATGTGTCGCCATCCATCACTTATCACATATATTTAATTGTGGTGCATGAGTTGACTAGAACTTATTGGTTTTTGTTTAATAACAACAAAGAAGTTGTTGACAATGATAATTATACAACAATAAAGAGAAAAAAGAATAATAGGACAAAAGAAGATAGTCATAGAGAGAATGATACAATAGAAAAGAGGCCGATGAAATAAAATGATGAGAGAGATAAAATGATGCACTAGCAAAGACAATGACAATATGAAAGAAGACGATGATAGAGGAAATGATGCAATAAAATGGGAAAAGGGATGGTGAAGGTTAAAAGATGAAAGGAAGATAGTAAGAATCCCAAGGTATGAAGAAGAAATAGGAGAAGAAAGGAAGGAATAATAACATTGTGTAAATGTAAAAGAAATGAATCCATTAAAAGAGTCATTCCTAAGTAGATTAATAATACTATTTAAATAATATTTTGACATGGAAAAGAATTGATCTTTAATTTAGTTATTTAGTTATTGTGTAATGGTTAAAGTCACCTAGATGAAAATTTGTAATTTAATGTACTTGAATCACTCATGATGTAAGCCTTATCATACACTCATATTCTCATAATATATTAACTTGAAAATTTTGTAGTAATCTAAATCCATATTCTAAAAGCCTCTTTGTAAAGAAATATTTGTGATCGATAATACTAATTTGTGTGGTTAGCAGAAACCACAAAAATCACTTGATATAATTTTTTTTTTTTGTGGTAAGTAGAAACCACTTGAGATATTGATGATTGTAAAATATGAGATTAAGCTTATGCAAAAGTTTACGGTGTAATTATTATATGTCAAGCACAAAAAAAATCGGAAATAATGATTTGTCATGTAGGGGGAGTGAAATTGTGTATGCTTTGGTAGGCACAATATGAAAATGAAATAAGTTCAAGGAATAAGGGGCTAGCTTAAAGAAAATTGAAGAATTCATATTGAGATCACAAGTACTTGTTAAGTATGTTGGAATAAATCCTACTTGTGATACAAGAAATGAAGGAAATTAAGGACAAAAAATTGGCTAAGAAGATAGTTGTAGATTTGGTTTAGCTAAATAAGTCATTAGTCACCTATAGTTATATATGAGATCATTTATACTCTACATGTAACATATGGAAATGGTTTATTCTGTTAGATTTCCTTTTCAAGGTTTCTTAATTCATATGTTCTTTATTCTTATTTCTTTGTATGTCTATGTCACATGATATTAAATCTGACCATGCCTAGAATATCGAACCACAAACTTTCTCATGCATTGGGTACAACTGAACATTCACCCTCAATAATCAATGACTCCATACATTCATTTAAATTATTATATTAATTCTTTGACATGAAATTTTCAGCTCAACTCTTTAACATGACTTTAACTAAAAAGTTCATGAAACTTCATATACAGTTATAATTTTATAAAATTTACCTTAAATAAAATTTTATAATTTTAATTTTAACATAAACTTAAACTTACAAATTACACCAACATCCATTCTCATAAATGTCATACCATTATTTTCTAAAAAACATCATTAAATCATTTATTCCTTAAAACTTCTCACATTCCCAATCCTCAAATTTATAGTATTCTCTTCCTTTACATTTCCATCGAAATCTTATTTTTTAATATAATTTGATAAATACTTTAAAATCCATCACTCAATTTCATACGTATTGTTTTCGTTCTTCATCTTTTTTCCCATAACATTTTAAAACTTTTCCAATACACCAATAATACATTAAAAAGAAAATATTCCCTATTGCCCCTCGAATATTTATGTGCCTCCCTCACAATTTTTTTTACACATTTCCCAATACACCAATAATAAATCAGAAATAGATTAGGCACGGTTACCCTTCAAATATTTATATCTATGTCCGGCTCTCACAAAATTATTCTTATTTCTTAGAGGGTCTTTCTGCATCACTCTTTCTTTTTAATGATAACAAGGAAGCCCTTTGTTTCCCCTCACTGAGTTCACTTTTTCTTTATAATTAGCAATGTTATCCTTCCAATTTCAATGGATTTCGGGGCATGTTATCGAAAACCCCATGTCGGTCGGGTGCTTATATCAGGAAATTGTTCCATTTAGAATTTCTTATTTGAGGGAAATTCGAGAGGGTCAACACATTCTTTTGGTTGTTTTTATGATGAGTGATATTAGAATACAAATGAGTATATATAGATATATATCAATTATATTAATAATTAGATGTATTTATAAGTATGGATTTAATATAAGTTAAGGATTAATTTTTTTACATAAATTTTTTTTAAAGTGTAAAATATAATATAATAATTTTTCATTATTTAAATGTATTTTTTATTTAAATTATTTTTTTATATACAACATTAAAATATTTATTATATATATAAAGTTAAATATTGACATAAATTAGTTAACATAGATATTTAAATAGTTTATTTAAATTTTTTGTTAAAATATTTTTGAAAAGTATTGTTTTACTTCTAATTATTTCTTTAACTATTTATTTTTTTACTATAGCCGATATTCTTTTTTTGTTTAGAGCATAATTTTATTTTTATTTTAAATGGGCATGTGTCAACTCAATAAACAGATGGAAAAAGTTACACATCTCTTTCTATTGGCTTGTAGAATGAGCCTCTAGAATCAACTAGAGTGATCAAATTGCTTCATGTGCAAATTTCTTTAGACTGCAAAATACAATATATAGTTTTTCCATTGTTTAAATTGTATTTTTATTTTAAATATTTTTATATACAACATTAAATATTTTATTAAAATTTATATATATTATATATATATATATATATATATATTAATATATATATATATATATATATATATATATGTATGAAGTTGATATCTACATAAATTAGTTAACATAGATCTTAAATAGTTTATTTAAATTCCTATTGAAATATTTTTGAAAAGTAATTTTTTACTTCTAATTACTTTACGATGTATTCGTTTTTTTTATTATATAGCAAATATTTTTTTCTATTTAGAACATATTTTAAATTTTATTTAAATGAGCACATATCAACTCAAATAACTAGCAGGGGTAGACAAACTTACACATCCCCTATATACTAAGTTATAAAATGAGCTTCTAGCTGCATTAAAATTTATGCTATTAATTATAATAAAAAAATTAATACTGTAATGTTAATATTATATAATTCAATATTAATACTAATATAAAGGTTCAACCTTAAAAAATATCTAAATAAATAATATTAATATTAATATAATATCAATATTAATATAATATAAATGTGAACCTTAACTTGACTATCAAGAAAATATCCAAAGTAATTGTACCTAATTATTAAAAAGCCCTATCTCCATAGAACGGTGTGCTTGTTAAATGTACCTCGATTGTGCTATGAGGTTTTATCTTTTAAGAAATGATTTTGGTATATTCTCGTTTTCTAATCAACCTCAATATCATACTATAAATTGAAGTTGAAGTGCAATAACAATATACTCTCAATATCGCACTATAAATTGAAGTGGAATAACAATATACTCTTAACATCAGTGTGTTGTTGCTTAGCAAATAAAATTCTTTTTAAAGGCGTTGTTTTATAAATCCTTCGACTCATAATAATTTCTACTAGAAAAGTACGGCAATAAAGTAAAACTCAATTTCCATGCTTTACGTATCATTTGGTTTCATTAGCATACTACATGGATTGACACTGAATTATGATAGTAGCTTTGCAATTCATTTTATTGTAAGTGCTTGTCACATGCAGCGGCAGTCATTTTTGGTTGGACATTGTTTAGACATTCGATTCCAAATTTTTTATCTTTAGTTTAGAGGCTCAAGTTAATGATAATGATCTGAAGAATCTAAGCTCTGGTTCGAATTATCGTGAGGAATTGCAAAGAAGTCTAAAAGATTTAAAGATGAAAATATATTCATCATTCGTTTGGAACGAACAAAAAATTATATCATAGTAAAAAATGGAATATAAATTAATGATTTATAACTTTAATATTCTTAATAAACAACTTCTCATATAATTAAGGGTTCTTATGCATTCTCTCTTTAGATACTCCAAATGAGTGGGTAATCTTCTATCACCTAATTTCAAATCTACATTATTATTCACAATTTATAGTATATTAAAATAAGTGTTACATAGTAGTTATTTCCCATGGTTTAATTTAGGTAGATTAAAATATATATCATTGTTAAATATGTTATTTTTTAAATATAACTAAATTAAAATATATGTTATTGTCAAATATGTTTTTTTTACTATTAATTTGTACTATATACCTGTCCAATGGCCATGAAATCAATCATAACATTCATTAACATTAGAATAAGTGTGAACTAAAGAGTTGAAACTTTATATTTATCCAAAATTATGATGATAAGATATTATAATATATTTGGAAAATTTTAAATGAGAAGTTAATCAAGACAAGAATGTAAGATAGATTGGTTATATATTTGAAACTGGTTTAATGATAATAATTTGGTTGGTTGCTAGTGAGTTTAATTATTACTTCACTTGGATTCTATTATCCCGTTCATTGGGCCTAAAAAATACATAAACAAAAGGGAGATTATTTTTGTTGAAAGTATTATTAGGTCGAAACCACATTTGATATTCAAGTAAGACCTAAAATTACTTTCTAATTACCTAAAAATTCATCTTCCTCAAATGGAAAGAAACCTTGTAAATCATTACTAAATTATTTCAAATAACAAAATTTTTCCTAAATAATGATAATAACTTTATCGACCAAAATTTACAAAATAACTATTTTCATTACCTATTAACATCTAAATTAAATATAATGATTTTTTTTAAATAAGAAAGTTTACCATTTTTAATAACAATTAAAAATATTTTTAAAAGTTATATATATAAATATATATATATATATAGATAGATATATATAGATATAGATATATAAATAAAAATAAATATAAAAGTTATATATATCTATATATCTATCTATATATATATATATATATATATTATATATATATATATATATATATATAAATATAATTAATTAATAAATATTAAACAAAGATGCTCTATATATTCTTTTGTTAATTAGTTCACTAAAAGGAAAAATATATAACATTATGGTTGGATAAAAAAATTAAATAAAAATTAAACTTGAAATTTATAATTATTTTTTTTATAATATATTTGATTTTTAATAAAATATTAGAAATGTCAAAAATATACAACAATAAAAACAATTAATTATAAATTTAATATCTAGATATCACTCATGAAAATCAAAATTACGTGTAATTCATAATTCGAGAAAAATAATTAAAAAACAATAAAAAAATCGAAATTCCAAACACCATCGGAATATGTTTCTGAAACCCTGAACATATATGCCAAGCCTCCAAAGTATAACAGACAAGGAATACACTATGACAACACATATTTTGAGATTTAAATGAAAATTCTAGACCACAAATACACTATGACAACACATATTTCGAGATGTAAATGAAAATTCTCATCCACATTATCATGTTGGAAATTATGATATTATATTTTCGGTGTGATAACATAAGAGTCAAGTGAGAATTGAATGTTTACTACTGAAAAGGGTCGTGATCCTACTTAAGATAAAGTAACATTTATCTATATTTAGACACCATTTAATTATTATTAATTTGTAATTATTAATATAATACTTTTTAACAACTTAGGCATTAATTGAGATGGATATTTGGAATTTTGTTAAGAGGGATATTTTCCATTTTATATGGAAACAATATAATAGTGAAAATTTTTAAATTGTTTTATTTCAAGGTTCTATTAGAATGTTGCGTAAAAAGTCCAAGTGACACGCAATTGAATCCAGTGAACACTACTTTACTTTAATTGCAGCAGCTAGTTTTCTCGTCAAACTATTCGTTAAGCCAATTGCGCCAGCATCAATCCCTTTTTTGCTTGTGTGAAGCATCGCTTGTTGCTCAACTCCTTCCAACAACGTCAACATCTGAACACTACACTTATGGGATATTTGTACACTGATGGGATATTTGTAGGTGTGATTTATAATATATATGCTCCAGTTGAAATCCTCTCTTATATTTTAAGATCATATAACAAAAAAAATTACAAAGATTTAGGTGTATGCTCAAATGTATATTTAATATTTTATGATGAGATGTTTGTATTTTTGGTTCATTAGTTTATGCATTGAGTAATAATATGTTCATTTTCATAATCAATTAAATTACAGAAAAAGTAAATCAAAATAATATAAAAAAAATAACAAATTTCAATATACAAAATTAAGCTATAAAAATTTGATAATTTTTTTAAGTCAACCCTAAAGTAATATAAATTTAATCATAAACTCAATGCAATATCATTTTCCTACAGCAAGAAACATAATAAGACGAAAACAATTTTTTTTTAATAATGAGATATCACGTCGTATTCAAAGAATTATCACAACGAGATATCATGTCATATACATATCATCAAACACCATTATAACCCTGATATATCATGTTTTATAAATATTTTCATTGCCAATGGGCGGACATCCTATACTCAAGCCACCAGGTAATGGGTTGAACAATCCTGAGCGGAGTTTATGCAATATTATTCTCCATGTAGGATGTGAGGATCCCTGCCAACATGCTACACTAGATATCCTTCCTAATAATTATTAGGAGCATTGCATCAAGAGGCCCCAGAGTATGGCGATAGTGTTTTTAGGTTTCCTCTTCTATATATATATAAAATAGTATTTGAAATATAAGAGTTTCTAATCTCTCATTAGAATTCGCGTTTGACTCGTCCAATGAGTTTGAAGGTCAGCTAGTTGAACGAGCTCGAAGGTCGAGTATTTAAATTTTTTTTAAAGGTCTAGTGTGCCGAGGGGGCTTAGTATGCGGGATGTCATTATGTTATGTCATTTGTTCTAATGCCAAAAAGAAAATAATTATGGGTAGTAAAAGATGAAAGAAATTGCGGAAGATATTTAATCTAGTATAAGAACAAGTGGTGATCTAGCAGTGTGGTTAGAGTTTGGATTACACCATTGTTTAGAGTGATAAATTTAAATAGTAATAAATATAAAAGACCTACATGGGAAACAATAATTTAAAGTTGCATAAAGTATTTAAAATGTTACCAATATGTGAGTTTTTGTTAATCTAAAAATTAGATTTTATCCTAATATGTAACCAATCAAAATTAAATATTTAAATTTAAAAAATTCCATAAATGTTTTTTTCTTTACATAAAAATGATATTAATATATAATTTCATAAAACTTTAAAAAAATGTTTCAAAAAATTAGTAATTAATACAATTCAATCTATGTTCACTTCATGTCTCCTCTTATCAAATCTATTAGATCTAGAAAATATCTAGTTATGTTTGTGTATGTGGTCCATAATGTAGGATTTTTCCTTTTTAGGTGGATGTGTCCCATGAAAGGAAGCCCTATTGGTGTTACAATGAGTGAGCATGAGTATGGACTATCCCAGGTGATATTTGAAGGGGTTGTCTACTAGGACCACAATTTTCCTCGAACGACAAGTTTCTCGCCAAAATCTGGTGATTTTGATTTTCAAAAATATGAATGTGGAGTGCTTAAACCATTTTTTATGGAAAAAAATGGATTCAACCCCATCAAGAACCCCAACGATACCCAAAATGCTGAATATTGATAGATGTAACTGAAATTTTCAAAATTTCCTTCCATATTTTTTCAAGATCTTACTGAATCGCTATTTTTTTGGGAAAATTATGGCCTCTTTAGACTACATGATATTTGAATCTTGGTGGGGCTTTGAAAGAATATTTCAATATATGTCTATTTTTTTCATCATTTCCCTAGTTTAATATGTTTGTTAGTGGCCCATGATCTCACCATGCAAATAAAATAACATAGTCTAAGAGAAAATACTATAATGCATTATTATATTCATGATATTGCACTTTGAAAATTCAATACAATTGAAGGAACATTTATATTTTGTACAAATTTCATCTTTGTATCATGAAAATAATTGAATGACTTCAAAATAATTGGATACTTATCCAAACGTACAGTATCTGTAAGGGACAAAAAATGTACAGTAACAAGAAATTAATAAAAATGAATTAAAAATTTCTAATCATTCAGATGGTCGGCTTACCAACTTGAAAACTCACCCATACCATATTTATTGCTCATGATTCACTTCTTTGTAAATCAGTCCTGATGATGAGTCTTGGTCTAGACTCAAAACATCAACGAATTAAACATGAAGACTGTGGAATATCTGAATTCAGTTTCTCAAAAACCACACCATAGAAATATCTTCACTATCTTAAGGGGTAAGGATAAAAATGGAATACCCCATTGCACTTCTTACACATTTAAATTTAAAATCACCATTGCTTGCCATCTTGCAAATGAACGTCAATTAAGAAGTCAAGTTAGGTTGAATCATGTGTCTACATTGACAAGTCAAGTCAAATAAGCAACTACCTACCTCAAAATAGCAAGCTCTGTTCTTACTAGACATTAATTTCTAGGTAATTTATATGTAAGGTCAATAGATCAACTATTCTATCATATACAAAATCTTGAGGTAGACTTCCTTAGAAACTATCCCAAGAAGTGAAAACACAACATGAATATGAGTTAATGAAAGCCAAAGCTCCAAATATCAATAAGTTCAACGATTCGAATATATATTCATTTGATTCAAACCTTTAGGGATCATGAAGACCAAGTTTAATCTTAAAATACCTTCCCTCGTGGCCTTCTTCTTTCATCAAGTGTTGAATATCCCTCCTCCTCCATTTCCTCATCTTCTTCTTATTTTCCTAATGGAACCACATTATCTTGTTCCTCATAGGCATGCTCACAAACATAGCTCTAGCAAGAAATCATCTTCCCTCCCCACATTGCATTTGATCTCATAACATGCCCATGATCATAAAAGGGGTGCATTCTTCTCTTAAGCACAATATTCCTCACACCATCACCAATAGGAGAGATAAATGACTACCCATTAACTTTGTTATTCACACCTCTGTAGGAAACAAAACTTTCTTCACTAGATTCTAAAATCTTTTTCTCTAAAGAATAGTCACAATTTTGTGGAAGCCATGAAAGAGGAACCGTTCTATCTATAGTGTGCTCATTACTATTTTCTTTTCATTCCTTTCCAAAAGGAATTATATGGTTTATTATGCAATATTGAATATTACCAACATCATTTGTGAACATGTGGTTATGACATACAACTGCAGTTGGGGAATATAAATTGACCCTAGATTTGCTTTTATCAAGATCAAATTCACTACCATTATTGAACATTGGTTGAACCTTATTTTTCTCCTCTTCAACAACATGAAGTTTTGATGGGTGCAAGGTTATTACAGGAGTGTTTACTTTATCTTTTTCTTTGGGTTTACTTTCTCTGTCTTTCTCACTGTCATTATTTTCCTTGTATTTAGTCATCATCCTACAAGTTAACTTGTAACCTATCTTCCACAAGGTCTAGGTTGTAAATTGTTAGATGAAGGCAAAGTAGTTGTCATACCAATGGCTCTCTTATTTCTACCTGTTCTAGAATTTTGTGTAGCCGTGTTTTCTACAACATAACCATCTCTAGCAACATCATGGTGTGCCTTCAATGCAAAAACATATGACTCCAATTTCATAGTCCTACCACGATACAAATTGATTTCAGATTATACCCAAGCCAATGCACATCAAAGTTTCACATTTTCCATTAACTGTAACCCACAACATTTTTCAACATAAAACGTGAATCTTTTGCAATCCCATATAAGGAACACAAAAATTACATCCAGAAGAAGAAAATTTGAAAAGAAAAAAAAAAGATAAAATTAATTCTATAAAATCTCTCACCTATGCTTCCCAAAATCGTTCATGCTACTGATAAAGCCCAACAGGAAGCCTAATAATTCCGCTCTGAAAAGCTCCACCCAGACTAGAACCTGTTGTAGGAGTAGCATGAGGTGCTATATAACCATATCCACAACCATAAGGTGGATAAGGATAAAGGTAAGGAGTTTGTTGATGTGAATGAATCCACCATGTCATAGGATCTCATGGTTCTAAAGTTAAACATAAATATTATAAACGCAAAGAAAGAAAACACAATTGAAAATTTTCAGATGTTTTCCTTATTAGGACAATAATTTTTTTTTGACTTTAACTTGAAGAAATGCTACTATTGAGATATCTTTAATATTTTTTAACAATAACCTAATTATTAAGGAATTTAGACTTATGTGATCCATAACAATGTTTAGAGAGTTTTCGGCGAAATCACATAAACCATCTTTTGTCGACGCGTTTCGAACCAACCAGTGTGGTTCATCGTTAGGACATGTTGAATAACCAATCCAGCTTCGCTTGTTAAATAGGATGTGCAGAGACTCCAATGGCTATATTTCCAACGGCTAATTTTGACCTAATGACCCAAGTCAAACTACTAACATTCTTGTTTTATTTAATTTATTATTATTTTTCGAAATAAGCTAAATTAGGTAAATAATATTAAAAGAAGTTCATTTGTTAATTTAGCTAATTTTGATTTGTTTATTAATAGATGAATAATATATTAATTTTTTATTTATTATTTCTAGAAAATAGCTTAAATCAGGTAAATTATATAATAAAAGAATTTATTTGTTAATTTAACTAATGTATTTGTGGTTATTATAATAATAAATTATTTAATATAAAATGGGTCCATAATAAAATATATCGAAATTTCATTATTAATAATTTATATTTATTAAATAATCTATATTTGGGTTAAATGGTTTTATTAATCCAATATTATTAAGTACCCTAGTCAAACAAATAGTATTCTAGTTATATTAAAATACTGTTATTCTTAAAAAAATTAGTTATATTAGGTACATTCTATAATTGAGGAATTTTTTTGTTAATGTGCATATTTATTAATAATTGTATATATAAAAAAAAGGAACTAACTCAAACTAACTTAATACTTTAATAATAATAAATTAATTTATCACTTAAATCTAATGGTCATTTTTAAATTAGCTCTTCTCTCAAGATCTAATTGTATTTATTAAATAATCAATATTTATTTAGTAATCAATATATTCAAATTGACCATGTAATTAGATAAATATATTATTAACTATGAGGGTTAAAATGATTTAATTATCAAATATATATGAAAGGGGCTAATAATTATTATTTCAATTCACAAGGAATATTAGTAATCAAATTTATATACATAACTAATGGAAATTATGAAAACGAAAATCTAATATAACTATTTCATGAATATTATTAATAATAATATACCTAATAATAACAAAAAAGAAATACACTAATTAGCCCCAAATTAATTAATAACCCATAATAACTCATACAACGAATAGGACTAAACCAAACTAATACTATAGGAGCAAGGATTTAAAGGGGAAAAAACTCAGGAAAAAGGGGACCAACCACCGAAAACCAACCTTAATGAGAGGGAGAAAAGAAACCCTATGACCTAACAAAAAAGGGGGATGGAGGGGGCTAGGAGGACAAGGCTGGGACCCAGCAACTACTAATCTTCCAGCCATCATCCCTATTAAGGTTGTTCGGCCTTTTCTCAATCTCCAGGGCCTCTCTAAATTTGCGATGGTGAAACTATGCAACTTTGGCAATGACTTGAGTCTCTTCTATACATATATGATGCATAGTCTTTCCGGCATGCTCAACTAGGGGTGAGGACTTGGTCCTAGCATGTCTTAAGTCAGCCGAATGTTCGCTAATCCTTTGATTGATAGAGCAACCCGTCTCACCAATATAAGGGCTTCCACAGGAACAGGGAATGACATAGACGCCCTTCATGTTTTTAGGGTCAATAGGGTCTTTCACAGACCTGAGGGAGCCACGGATAGTATTGAGAGGTCTAAAAGTAGCGGGCACATCATACCTCCTCAGAATTCTCGCAATCCTATCAGTGGTCCCTTGGATGTAAGGAAGATTCACACCCATGCTATGATCCTTAGGAACCCTTCGGATTGAAGTCTCCTTCTTGGCCTTGAGGAAGGCTTTTTGACCAAGGTGCCTATTGTAACCATTCTTCTGAAAGACATCCAGGAGATGAGCCTTCTCCATTGCCAGGCTTTCCTCATCAGAAATTCTAACAGCACGGGTGGCAAGCGTGCTTAGAACCCCTAACTTCTGAGCGGGGAAATGATGTGAAGAAGCATGCAGGTATTGCTCAGTATGCGTCTTCTTTCTGAACACCCGATGAGAAAAGGAACCATCCACCTTCTTAGAGATGAGAACATCCAAGAACGGAAGACAACCATTATCTTCTTTTTCCATCGTGAATTTAATGGCAGCGGATTGGTTATTGAGATGACTAAAGAAGCGATCCAGCTCATCAGGACCATGAGACCAAACAATGCCAGTGTCATCAACAAATATTTTCCAAAGCTTCGATAAGAGACGAGAGGAGACCAAAGCCTTAGGTTCAAACTCCTCCATGAAGAGATTAGTGACGACAGGGGAAAAGGGGGAGCCCATGGCAACTCCACTCGTCTACTCATAGAATTCTCCCTCGAAGCTGAAAAAGGTGGAGGTAAGGCAAAGCTCAACTAACTTAGCCGTATCAGGGTCAGTCAGCTTATTAATTACCTTCATGGCCTCATTGATAGGAATACAAGTGTAAAGAGAGACCACGTCGAAACTTACCAAAATGTCCTCGGGCTCAAGCTTAATTCTTTTGAGATCCTCAATAAAAGAAGCTGATTCTTTTACAAAGGACTCAGTCTGCCCAACCAAGGGCCTGAACTTTGCAGCGAGGAACTTGGCCAGGAGGTAAGTCGAACCACCAATGGTATTGACAATGGGTCTCAAGGGGATCCCATCCTTATGGATCTTTGGAAGACCATAAATCCTAGGAGCGATGGGGTTTCCCTCAATAAGTTTCTGGGCAAGGGGAATCGTGGAATTGCACGACTTGATTGCCAGAGCAACTGCTCTTGAAACCTTTTTGAGGGGATTTTTCGAAAGCTTCTTATAACTCCCACTATTACAGAGATGATCAAGCATCTTATTCCTGTAATCTTTTCTATCCAAGATAATGGCCGCCCCACCTTTATCAGCTTTTAAGACCACGACGTTATGATTTCCGTTCAAGCTCTTCACAGCCTCAAACTCGGCCTTGCTGATATTGCTACGGGGAGGTTTATCTCTCCTCAAGGCTACGGCACAATCCTGCCTAATCATGTCTTTAATCTTATCAGGAAGGTTCTTAATTCCATATTCCACATCGCAAATGATGTCTTCAACCGAGATTTTTCTGGGCGGTAAGGCAAAATTAAGACCCTTCCCTAAGAGGCTGAACACTGCAGGCGGAAAGGAAAAACTGGATAGATTCACCTCCTTATTGTCCTGAGGGAGGAGACTCGAATATGATACTAAAGGAATGTGATGGTATTATAAACGAATATGATACTAATAGCCAATATGGCAATAAAGATGTAATATATAAGAATAATAATACGTATGATAGAATCGTTAATATGGTTTCTAATATTAAATTAAATAATAAGCATAATATTAAATTAAATAATAAGCATAATATTATTATAAATGAGTGGGATGTCCATCAGCATAATGGTATTATAAATAACAATAAAGTTGTATTATATAAGAATAATAATACTTATGATAAAATCAATAATATGGTTTCTAATATTAAATTGAATAATAAGCATAATATTATTATAAATGAACGGGATATCAATAAGCATAATGGTATTATAAATGAATATGATATTAATAGCCAGTCTGACAATAAAGTTGTAATATATAAGAATAATAATGCATATGATAGAATCGACAATATGGTTTCTAATAATCTTAGTTGCGATTGTGGCAAGTTATATAATAATAATGGTTGTTGTAATAAAGTATTAGATGGGATTAATAGCATTTATTGTAAGAGTAATAATAATGCTTTGTCGATGAGGAGTTCAAGTCTCCTCCCTCAGGACAATAAGGTGGTGAATCTATCCAGTTTTTCCTTTCCGCCTGCAGTGTTCAACCTCTTAGGGAAGGGTCTTAATTTTGCCTTAGCGCCCAGAAAAATCCCGGTTGAAGACATCATTTGCGATGTGGAATATGGCATTAAGAACCTTCCTGATAAGATTAAAGACACGATTAGGCAGGATTGTGCCGTAGCCTTGAGGAGAGCTAAACCTCCCCATAGCAATATCAACAAGGCCGAGTTTGAGGCTCTAAAGAGCTTGAACGGAAATCGTGACGTCGTGGTCTTAAAAGCTGATAAAGGTGGGGCGGCCGTTATCCTGGATAGAAAGGATTACAGGAATAAGATGCTTGATCATCTCTATAATAGTGGGAGTTATAAGAAGCTTTCGAAAAATTCCCTCGAAAAGGTTTCAAGAGTGGTTGCTCTGGCAATCAAGTCGTGCAATTCCACAATTCCCCTTGCCCAGAAACTTATTGAGGGAAACCCCATCACTCGTAGGATTTATGGTCTTCCAAAGATTGATAAGGATGGGGTCACCCTGAGACCCATTGTCAATACCATTGGTGGTTCGAATTACCTCCTGCCCAAGTTCCTCGCTGCAAAGTTGAGGCCCTTGGTTGGGCAGAATGAGTCCTTGGTAAAAGACTCAGCTTCTTTTATTGAGGATCTCAAAAGAATTAAGCTTGAGCCCGAGGACATTTGGTAAGTTTCGACGTGGTCTCTCTTTATACTTGTATTCCTATCAATGAGGCGATGAAGGTAATTAATAAGCTGACTGACCTTGATACAGCTAAGTTAGTTGAGCTTTGCCTTACCTCCACCTTTTTCAGCTTCGAGGGAGAATTCTATGAGCAGACGTGCGGAGTTGCCATGGGCTCCCCCTTGTCCCCTGTCATCGCTAATCTCTTCATGGAGGAGTTTGAATCTAAGGCTTTGGCCTCCTCTTGTCTTTTACCGAAGCTTTGGAAAAGATTCGTTGACGACACTGGCGTTGTCTGGTCTCATGGTCCTGATGAGCTGGATCGCTTCTTCAGTCATCTCAATAACCAATCTGCCGCCATTAAATTCATGATGGAAAAAGAAGATAATGGTTGTCTTCCGTTCTTGGATGTTCTCATCTCTAAGAAGGTGGATGGTTCCTTTTCTCATTTGGTGTTTAGAAAGAAGATGCATATTGAGCAATACCTGCATGCTTCTTCGCATCATTTCCCCGCTCAGAAGTTAGGGGTTCTAAGCACGCTTGCCACCCGTGCTATTAGAATTTCTGATGAGGAAAGCCTGGGAACGGAGAAGGCTCATCTCCTGGATGTCTTTGAGAAGAATGGTTACAATAGGCACCTCGGTCAAAAAGCCTTCCTCAAGGCCAAGAGGGAGACTTCAATCCGAAGGGTTCCTAAGGATCATAGCATGGGTGTGAATCTTCCTTACATCCAAGGGACCACTGATAGGATTGCGAGAATTCTGAGGAGGTATGATGTGCCCGCTACTTTTAGACCTCTCAATACTATCCGTGGCTCCCTCAGGTCTGTGAAAGACCCTATTGACCCTAAAGACATGAAGGGCATCTATGTCATTCCCTGTTCCTGTGGGACCCCTTATATTGGTGAGACTGGTCGCTCTATCAATCAAAGGATTAGCAAACATTCGGCTGACTTAAGACATGGTAGGACCAAGTCCTCACCCCTAGCTGAGCATGCTAGAAAGACTATGCATCATATATGTATAAAAGAGACTCAAGTCATTGCCAAAGTTGCACAGTTTCACCATCGCAAATTTGGAGAGGCCCTGGAGATTGAGAAAAGGCCGAACAACCTTAATAGGGATGATGGCTGGAAGATTAGTAGTTGCTGGGTCCTAGCCTTGTCCTCCTAGTCCCCTCCATCGCCCGTTTTTGTCAGGTCCTAGGGTTTCTTTTCTCCCTCTCATTAAGGCTGGTTTTCGGTGGTTGGTCCCCTTTTTCCTGAGTTTTTTCCCCTTTAAATCCTTGCTCCTATAGTATTAGCTTGGTTTAGTCCTATTTGTTGTATGATTTATTATGCGTTATTAATTAATTTGGGGCTAATTAGTGTATTTATTTTTTGTTATTATTAGGTATATTATTATTAATAATATTCATGAAATAGTTATATTAGATTTTCGTTTTCATAATTTCCATTAGTTATGTATATATATTTGATTACTAATATTCCTTGAGAATTGAAATAATAATTATTAGCCCCTTTCATATATATTTGATAAATAAATCATTTTAACCCTCATAGGTAATAATATATTTACCTAATTACATGGTCAATTTGAATATATTGATTACTAAATAAATATTGATTATTTAATAAATACAATTAGATCTTGAGAGAAGAGCTAATTTAAAAATGACCATTAGATTTAAGTGATAAATAAATTTATTATTATTAAAGTATTAAGTTAGTTTGAGTTAGTTCCTTTTTATATATATACAATTATTAATAAACATGCACATTAACAAAAAATTCCTCAATTATAGAGTGTACCTAATATAACTAAATTCTAAGAATAACAGTATTTAATATAACTAGAATACTATTTGTTTGACTAGGGTACTTAATAATATTGGATTAATAAAATATTTAACAAATATAGATTATTTAATAATATAAATTATTATAATGAAATTTGATATATTTTATTAATGGACCATTATAATTAAATAATTTATATATTATTAATAAACAAATACATTTAGTTAAATTAACAAATAAGATTCTTTTATTATATAATTTACCTGATTTAGCTAATTTCTAGAAATAATAAATAAAAATTATATATTATTCATCTATTAATAAACAAATAAAATTAGCTAAATTAACAAATGAATTCTTTTAATATTATTTACCTAATTTAGCTTATTTCGAAAAATAATAATAAATTAAATAAAACAAGAATGTTAGTGGTTTGACTTGGGTCATTAGGTCAAAATTAGCCGTTGGAGTCTTTGCACATCCTATTTAACAAGCGAAGCTGGAAACGCGTCGACAAAAGATGGTTTATGTGATTTCGCCGAAAACTCTTTAAACAATAACCTAATTGTTAAAAATAATGAATTTAGCAGGAATCAACGAAATAATAGTCTCCATGTTTTAAACAATAAATTATGAAGGTATCATAACAATATGCATTTGCATTCAATGCATACAGATTCTATGAACTATTGCTTAGATACCCTATTAGATATGCATAACCACCTTGGTATTTGTATGGAGTAGCATGTTCATTTGCATCATGAGCACCACTATATGCAGTAGCTTGCTAACTAGAATCATTGGATCCATGAGGAAAAGGATAGGATGGACCTGGTGGTGGTACTGCTACTAGAAATTAGAGATATAGCCAATATGGAACTGATTACTATTATAGTTGTGGTTTCCATTGCTGCAATGCACCTTGATGTCCATGGTGTACTTGTTGGTAATGTTGATGTTAAAGTGGATTAATATGCTAAGATTGATGGTGGGAAAGGGTTGTGGTTGAGGTTGTCGAACTTTAGTAGAGAGGATAGGGAATTGCAATGATTGCTTAGTTGAGGGTTGTGGTGCATATGGCCGCTATAAAATTGGGTTGATGGCAATCAAGGGGTTGTTGTTGAATGTCAGTAGAGGGGAGAATGAATTGCAATGATTTCCCGGCTAAGGTTTGTAGTGTGTATGGCCATTGTAAAATTGGACTCTAATGATCTGCACCTATAACATTCTCCCGCATGGGACTTCCTAATTTATAAAATTGTTTCATAGGTGTTACTCCACCTTGGATGTCTCCATGCTTTTCTTGTTTTTCAATAAAATAAAAAATAGTAACCTCTTATGTTCAATCATCCCACTTCAAAACTTTTTAATTCCCTCCTTTTACAATAATCAAGTAGGAAGAATTAATAACAACATGCTTCTTTTGTTATCTATTCACATAGGAAAACAAACAAGCCTTCTTTTCTAATCCATTAAAATCATAAAATCCATATTTTTCAACTCAATCTATTGAAAAATCAAGAGGCGAACCTTGCAAATGGAGTATAAATCTGTAATTGTTAGTTAATCAAAGGGAAGAAAGTTGGAACAAGCGTGCCTTGAAAAAATTATTCATAGTGCAATCAATGTACATTGGATGGCAGGGAACTATCTCCAATTAGTTTGGGATGTTTTCATACCATCATATATGCACTTGACACAAGCTGACTAATCTTCTCTGTCATTCATGCCTATCAACAATCAAACTATTATTTCATTAAACTCATTTTCTAAGCTTGAATATAAGAACATAAGGAACAAAGTGGTTCATGTTTCTCCACTCCAAAATTGAAACATGAAGAAATTTCAAATACTTATATAGGTCAATTTATTTAGAAAATGTGGGTATCAAGCATTAAGAGGAAGCAACATGCTTTTGTTTCTAATGAGGGTAAACAAATTGGAATAGATAAGTGTTTCAATTTACCAAAGAATGATTTACTTTGCATTCAACATTGAAAATAAAATGTGTTGTCTATATGGAAGGAAATTAAATAAGCCCTACATTTCCATCAATACTTTCAGGATATCATGTAGCATAACTTGATTGTAAAATATCAAAAAACAACAATATAAGTATATTTTTTTGTTTCTATCTTGAGAAGGAAGCCAACACATTTTACTTCTTGACAAAAAATTGAAAAAAGTAATAAGAACCAGAGAAGCACAAAATCTCAAAATTTAAAACCTATAAATTTGTAAATGTAGGTTTCTATAGTTACTCATATTGGTTTATTTATTTTAGATATAAACTCTATTGGTTTATTGCTTCTAAGTATAAAACCTGTGTGTGCAAAAGTGATGTCTAGAATCAAGTTCCTTTCACACCCTCATAATAAGAAAGGTTGTTGATGATGATTTAGTGTGTTAGTGAAAATTGGTAACTAATTTAGCCCCAACCATGGTTCAAATCATATCAATGGCATTCTCGTTCTTGTGCATGTGGATGCACGCAAGTGCAACATAGGTGTCCAAATTGAATGCCTTGTATTGCACCCTAACACCTCATCATGATAAGATGAAGCTAAAGCTAGTTTAAAGCTAAAAATGGAAACAATTCTATTACTACAATCTGTTAAAACATATGATGTTTTTAATGGTGTTCGACCCACAAACATCGAGGGGTTGTTATAGACATATTTGGGCACTACAACCCCAATCTCATATGTCCTAAACCAAGGGCTTCTAAGCCCCTAAAAGTATTTTTTCATACCGTAAAGGAACAAGGTCAGCTGATTACGTCATCTCCCAGAAGTTCTCCCTGAAAAACTACTCAGAATTAGTCAAAACTGGACTATACAGACTGCTCAATGCTAAGGGTGCGATGCATCTCACTTCCTACATGCAAAAATTGTGATGCATACTAAAAAGCCATTCTGTAGAGTGCGATGTGCGAGAGCAGACAAATGGCAGAGGCAGTTGGCTAGGTGGAAACCCAAAGAATCTTCTAGAAACTACCCATTTGACACTTGCCTCTCTGAATTCGCCCAGGGATGAGTAAGAGATCATGAAATCTCCAAGTGGAACCAAGAACTATCAGAGAAATGACACTAATCAAAATCCCAAAAGTTGTCACCCACCTGTAAATATCTATATATGGATCCCTCATCCTAGAGATCCAAAGGCTGGAATTTTGTATTTTGTAAGGAAGTGTTGTTGGTTTCTTTGTGCAAAATTGTATTGTTGGGTGATCTAGCTATTCATGAGGTGAAGAGGGCTTTCATGCTGGGAGGATGGCACTGGATTAGATAGTTTGGTTGTAAACCTCTCTTCTACTACTTCTATCAATAAAGCTCTTTGAGTTTTCCTCCATATTCTTGTATATTTCTAAATCTTGTATTGGTACATGCATTTGTATGGTTAATATACATCTGATCCTATATTTTTTATGGTTATAGATCTCTATGCTTGGATGGTATTATGCTGCTTTGACAATACAAGTGTTCTTTGAAGCGGGACAAGTAACGAAGGAGTGGCAAAACTCTATCAAAGGAGGGAGGAAAGAAGCAAGGAGCCAAGCAAAAGACTGAGATTGGTACTCTTTGCTTCTCTCTCATATATCTCTCATAAAGGAAAGCACAAGTAACTTTAGTTTGTTTGTTTCTAAGATAGCTACCACTCTTAGTGGGACTAGCAGCCCTGAATGGACACTAGTTTTCCCGATAACAAAATGGTGTCTCCACTAGGAAGCGAATAGTTTGTTTTTTTGTTTCTATTTTTTTGCTTTATAAACTACATACAGAGCCTGAAGTTAAGCCAGTAAGCCAGCTAGCCTTCGAACTGCTTTTGCCATGCAACTGCAAAGTAGATCAACGCTACTTCTGTCAATCTCTGGGTTAGTTTATAAACTAAACATCTGACTTGCAAGCATCATAAGTGGCCTTGTGGTAGCTCAAGTAATCTCATTAAATCAGCCCCTGTACTTTGTGTTTGCTGCCTATCATTAGCTCAGCGTAAATCCCTGAACTAAGTTGCAAACTATGAGCAAAAGCGAAGCTCAGTCTCATCGCTGGACCATCGTACTATCTCTCATTGGTAGTCTAGATGCATCGCATTTCCCATGTGCTGCAAGTGAGATGCATCCCTGTTTCCCTGTGTTACAGGTGTGATGATTGAGTAAGACTGTTTCTGCCTCTAGATTTTGGTTTTTTCTTCATTGTCTTCAGCTTTATTCAGTAGTTTTGTTGTCTATGACTATTATATCACTGTTGAAACTCTATTCGTTTGAAACTCTATGTCTATGATAAAGAATTGTGAATGTTTTTATGTATTTTTCATCATTTACAGTTCTCCTTTGCAAACAGTAGCTTAATTGAACTATCGTCTTTTGATTTGAAAGTGTCGCAAGTGTTGTTTTCAATCAAAGAAAAGAGTGTCATAAAGTCTTCCTCTTTTAGATAGTCGATTACACTTTTGCCATTGTATTTGATTTGAATCATCAATTCTTTGAAGTGTCGAAAGCAGCTCTCAAATCGAAATTGGAAGCATCATCTTAATCTTCCTTTTGTTTTTTGAAAAGAAATTGTTGAAGTTTCGCTTTGAGAAAAGATAGTTCAGATTTGTACTTAGTTTTCTTTTTGTCATTCTCACATTAAGGAAACTAACAAAAAAAAATACATCCATGTGCATTTGCATTTAGACTACATGCGGAAATTGATTTAGGAGAGTGCATCTTAGTGTGTGCTCTCTACTCTATGTTGAAAGAATTTTACTTCTCTTTCCTTAGTAGCTAGGATTTTCATTGCAAAAAGAAAGTAAACAAATGTTTATCATCTTATATTGAATATTTAGGAATTGTATATCTACATCACGTGGTGAACCTTAAAGGAAAACTTCTTAAGAAAGATCAACTGTAAAATAAACCTCAATGAACATAAAAATTCTTTGGAACCTAATGCAGAACATCTAGAAGTCTAGGCTAGAGACATATTCCGATGTCGTAAAGCCTGGTAATTATCGTTTTCATCATAGGTTGGGTGATTCCTCCTCTTTGATACAACAAGTGTCAGTATGGACTTGTTCTCCCACGTACCATCATGTATATATTGGGAGACCACAATAGGCTATATCCTTTATCCTAAGGAAGCTATGTCTACCACCCTATCGATCGCAATGCACTAAACACAACATTCGGGAAGATTGATTGCCATACGTAAAAAGTATTCTGCAGTTTTGCGATTGGTTTGTTAATCCCTCTGTCTAGATTTCCAGAGTAGTCACTTTCATTCCTTTTCAGACTCCTTAAAAGAAAAGGTCCATCTGAGCACTTGTTAGTTCAGGCTCATTAAAAATCGAAGGCGACTAGAGTCATCTTTAGCTTTTTCTCAACTCTTAAAAATTGAAAAAAGAAAGTTGTGTCAAAGCATCATAAAATTTATTTTAAACGGAATAACATCATTGTTCCCTTGTTGGTCTTAAGTTGAGAAAATGGAGTCCACCAATCCAAGATTTCCCCTTGGGGGGAATCCTAGTCCCTTCTCCTCTTGGGGAGATGTTGGTGCACCTCATATGGCTACATTGTCCCTTCGAAGACTTACAATTGGCCTACCAGTATGGCTTTTCTCAACCTCTGTCATTCAAAACACCGTGACTCTTAGGCAATCATACTAGAGTTAACCCCCAACCTTTTACTTCATTTGTTTCTCCCTGTCCTTCTTCCTCTTCTCTTGGTGAAGTTAGTAAAACTAAAAACCAAGTAACTGAGAAGAAGAAGAAAGGGAAGGAGAAGAAGAAGAAGAATCCAACGGCAAAAGGGGTCAACCATGCATCGTCTGGCGAAAATCCACACACTGCACCATCCAAACCTAAAGCTCCATGTTTCATTTGCAAATGAGACCACTATAATCTAGATTGTCCTTGCATCCCATGGATCTTAAGGGACTGGTCTCCCCACTTGCACAATCTAGTGTCCTCAACCTATGATGAACATGTTGAAAGTACACCGTCAACTAGTGAAAATAAAGTCAATGGAAAAAAAGGAAGATCTAAATTTCCTCATAGACTATATGAAGGCAATCATGGCCTCCACCGTTGTCCCTTCCTGGACGAAGCTAAAAAGAGTCTTGGATAACCGTCCTACTTCACTGCTACGTCTTCCTCCTTGATACAAGAAACTCTTGCCGAGTCCATCACTAGTTGAAAATCTAACTGACACACCTTTGTTGTCAGTCGAAGCATCTATCATTGAAGATAAATCCTTTGAGTCCACATAGGACCAAAGTCAACAGGTTGAGATGGCAGTTGGCCCAGTCTTGTCTTCAGAAGATCTACCGTCAAATGGTATATTCACCAAAGAGAATGAGAATGACACCGTTCAAATTATTTTTGTTAACACAGAATCCAATGAAACTGGGGGCAATCTACCCGTCCTTTATCGCAGGAAGGAAGTTCATCAGAGATTCATCTAGTCATCTATTCGGTCCCTCCTCTAAGCAATCTAGTCGTTTCCTTCAATTGGAATCTACTAGGGAGACCCCGCCTACCATCCAATGTACCATTCCAAATCATAGTACAAGCTTACAGAATGATCATGGTTGGTACTATCATAGATGAAGGGGATTGCGTGAGTATCCTTTCCTCCACTACTTGGAAAGCGCTTGGTTCACCATTACTTCTATCTGATATTCGAAGTCTGTCAGGCTTCAACAAAGGAACCAATCGACCATTAGGGATCCTTCCAAATTTTCCTATAAATTTGATAAGGAAAACCATTTAACTGAATGTGATGGTAGTCTAAGGGCCATTAGATTACAATCTACTGCTTGGGCATGACTACATTTATAGCATGGGAGCTATTGTTTCCTCACTCTTTCGAGTGATGTGTTTCCCGCATGAAGGCAAAGTGGTCCAGCTCGTAGACCAGCATTCATTCCCTGGTTCAAACACAACTACTAGTCAAGTGCCATCCCTAAATTGTCTTTTTGCACAAGGAATGTCTCATCAATCTCCAGTCCATCCACCTGATGAGCGCGAGTGATTCTGTGAATGTGACTAAACCTAGGGGGCATGCGCCCTAGTTTTCTTCGACAGGAAAACCCCAGATATAAGGTAGGTTTCTGTGTAGGATATATGACTAGTCTGACACACCCATCCGTTTAGGAAAATGGGATTAGACTGGAATAAGATTCCCTCGTCAAAAGGTTATGTGATTGGAACTAACACCATTCACCATTGTCTCTTTCAATGGACGAAGCCAAGGAAGTGTTTTGTCTGCAAATGCGGATGGAACAACCTTGCTCATGCGAGAACTTCCGTATGGTAACCTGGAAACTCTACCTCTCTTTATACTTGGGGGCATGCAAACCTTTTGCATACAAGTGAAAATCCACCTTTTATTTTCGTAGTTTGTAGGCTCTCAACCCTTTAACCTCATAGGTAGGTCATTCCTAGCTTGCATAAAAAAGGCTCCTAAGCAATGTTGCGAATGGGGCAAGCTCCCAAAAAAATGAACCTACTGATGAGAGACATCCTTATTATATGACTGACATCAGCAATGTTTTCGCAAAGTTCAAGCTCGTGAAAAAATAAACCTAGTAATGAGCATATGTTCCCCTAGAGTTTAAGCTCATTAAAAAATGAACCCACTTCCGGTAAATAACCTTTGTGATCGTATTACTAACAACTTTTGAGCCTTGGTCGTGTTCTTACTATCACCTCTACTTTTTAGCTGATCATTCACCTCCACTTGATTGTTTACCCTTTTGAGGAACAACTGCGATGAGTGATTTTGTTAGCCATCTTCTTTACACTGCTATGATTGAAAAGTTCCAAACCTCACCTGGAACCAGCTGCTACCAGAAAATATCACTTGTTCTTCAAAGACAAGTCTCTTTTAAGCTCTTTTTAGACTCGTAAAATATAAAAAGATTGCCGAGCAATTGGCCTGTCCAGCTCTTTAAAGTGATTGGAAGTGCCATCCCTCTTGTATTTTAATCTTTTTGGACCTGAGGGATAATTACACGAAAAGATCGAGTGATTGTCTTTTTCGGTTCATTAAAGTGATTGGAAAAGTCATCCCCTTCATATTATTTTATACTTTTTCTGACTTAATGGATTATACTATGAAAAAGGATTACTAGAGTTTCCTTTCCGTTTGTTTTTAGACTCTCTAAAGTTGAAAAGGGTCGAGTTATCTTTGTCGTTAAACTCGTTAAAACGATAGTGACAAACTTTTCCATTATAGACAAGAGCGCGTTTCACTGTCGTTAGGCTCACTAAAACATAGCGACAGGTTTTCCCGAAGGGAAAATTATAGAACAATCATATGTTATCCTCCTCAAGCTTAACAAAAATAAATAGGTACTGGTCAGTAATGACTGGGGAAAATTGGGAAGAAAGCTTGAAAAACTTCATTGGTAGCAGGTCGCTCTTGAAGATGACACTTTCACTCCATCACCATGATTGAGTCGGGTTGGGTTATTCCGTTCACCGGTCACATCACCATTGGTCTTCCGTACCATCCATTATTGGGGTTTACGCTACCAATCCATTTCAGTGTCGCTGATATGTTCAAAAGAAGTCACTCAGAGTATTCACCAACTCATCTAACATCTCATCCGCTACAATACCTTCACACTTCATTCCTTCATGACGCCACCTTGAACCTTGTATCATCAGATAGTTTTCACCTCCAAAAAATCATTTGCTTCGTTTCGTGTTGTAGATGTGGGATTCATTAAGGCCCTCCTATGACGGGTCACTTCTTTTCGACATCAACTCATTATCCAAGAAATTGACTTAAGAACCACCCTTTCAGTACTTTGAAGCTTGCATGCCTCAATGGCAAGTTTCTCACTTCCGGCGACAGGTTTACATCAATTGCCTTCGACCGGAAGATTTTGCGTGGTGTTTGACATCAACTCATGTATTTGCACCACGTGAATTGTACTGTAGTACCTTGAGCATCATTATCATTATCTGCGATTCCTCTCACACCTGTTAACAACTTACATCATTGGCTGGTAATTAGGCGATGTCTTTCCATGTTCAACATTAGAACATCTTTTCACATGGATCGACTTGTACATCAGGCAAAGATTGAACGAGTTTGAAGACCTTGGATCTAGTTTCATCCATCTGGGCTACGATATATTGAGGAAAATAAAGACATCAAACGTACATCATAGCTGCACAGATAATCATCCAAGCCAAAGGATGATGGCTCTACTAGAATCATCAGTCTGTCATATGTACATGAAAATGAATTTATAAAGCTGAGCATGGGAATGCCCGCCTCAGCTAGATCATGAAAATATTATGAAGATAATGTATTGTATTTTATCTTATTACAGGTCACCTTCCAGTTTGAAAAACCTCAGGTCTTCATGATAAAGCATTTCACCCGACATCAGAAGATTTATGACCTCATGCTTTAGGGGGCAACTGTTATAGAAATATTTGGCTACTGCAACCCCAATCTCATATGTCCATAAACCAAGGGCTTCTGAGCCCCTAAAAGCGTTTTTTCATACCCTAAAGGAACAAGGTCAGTTGATTACATCATCTCCCAGAAGATCTCCCTAAAAAACTACTCAAAACTGGTAAAAAATGGACCATACAGACTGCTCACTGCTAAGGGTGCGATGCATCTCACCTGCTACATGAAGAAAGTGAAATGCATACTAAAAAGCCCTTCTGTAGGATGCGATGAGTGAGAGCAGACAAATGGCAGAGGCAGTTGGCTAGGTGGAAACCCAGAGAATCTTCTAGAAACTGCCCATTTGACACTTGCCTCTCTGAATTTGCCCAGGGATGGGTAAGATATCATGAATCTCCAAGTGGAACCAAGAACTATCAGAGAAATGAAACTAATCAAAATCCCAGAAGATGACTCACCCACTTGTAAATATCTATATATGGATCCCTCATCCTAGAGATCCAAAGGCTGGAATTTTGTATTTTGTAAGGAAGTGTTAGTTTCTCTGTGCAACATTGTATTGTTGGGTGATCTAGCTTTTCATGAGGTGAAGAGGGCTTTCATGCTGGGAGGATCGCACTAGATCAGACAGCTTGGTTGTCATCCTATCTTCTACTACTTCTATGAATAAAGCTATTTGAGTTTTCCTCCATATTCTTGTATATTTCTGAATTTTGTATTGATACATGCATTTGTATGGTTAATATACATCTGATCCTATATTGTTTATGGTTATAGATCTCTATGCTTTGATGGTATTATGTTGCTTTGACTCTACAGGTGTTCTTTGAAGCGGGACAAGTAAGGAAGGTGTGGCAAAGCTCTGTGAAAGGAGGGAGGAAACAAGCAAGGAGCCAAGGAAAAGACTGAGGTTGGTACTCTTTGCTTCTCTCTCTTCTATCTCTCACAAAGGAAAACACAAGTAACTTTATTTTTTTTGTTTATAAGATAGCTACCCATCTTAGTGGGACTAGCAACTCTGAATGGACACTATTTTTCCTGATAACATGGGTCTCCCCAATATGAAGTCCCAATTAGACTTAACACCATTTGGAGTATGAACCCCATCTCGAATATGGCCTAGTTACCGAAATAGTGGGATTTAGTGTTATGCCTTGGTTGCAATAATACATAGTTGATTTAATTGTCAGTCTAGTGAAACAAGACTTTAACTTTACAGATGGTCAATTTCATTGAATGAAATGTTCTAACACAAAGAGGGGAAAATGAGTGATCCCCTTAGAAGCCTGTAATAGTACATAGCTTTAAAGGAGCACACAAGCATAAAAGGCATCACAAGTTAGCCTACAAAATAGTTCACAAGTTAACCATGATTGAAATATACAACAACATGCATTCAACAAGATTCATACTAACATAAACAAAATAGTTCATAAGCATTAGTATAATGCAATAACATATGTTGGAAACATAACAAGAATAGTCCTACGATATTCACAACATATGCATGAAAATTTGTCAAATCTAAGCTTTTATTAAAGTGAAACTCCCAAGCATACATATAAAGTTGACAAACCACTAGTCCAAATAGTGGAATATGAATCCAACAACTCCTCCTCCAAAGAAATATACTCTCTCAATGCTACAGAGAAGTTAAGGCTCAAAACTCCCAAGATCTTGATCCTAAGCCAAAATCCTAGGCAAAATCTCTTTATATGACTAATGAGGGTATATTTATCACAAAGGGGTGACTATTAATTTCCCTTTGTGACTCTTTGGCTTCCCTCATTACTATTTGACTTCCTTCAACCAGGACATTTGGACTTCATTACAAATGACTCATCACATTCCATAATTGACACTTTAAATTTCACTTAAAATTAATTACAAAAATATTATAACATCGCTCATAGCCATATAAGACAAAATTGGGGAGAGTCAACTAGACAACATAATAAGACAAAACAAATTAAGCTTGATTTTGAGGAAACTCTATCTCAGGCACCTCAACTCGTAGCTTCTCGGTCACATAACGGTGCCAAGCCTTGTACTTTGTGATGACTTCCCCAAAATGTGTTATGTCATTAGGCAGGAAGCAGACTCTAGCCTCCATTGCATCTGGGAAGAATGGTTTGGAATCAGTTTGAATCTCCTTATTTAGTAGGAGCAACATGGTGTTGATCTGGATAGGGCCACCAATGTATTTATGCAGATAGTTCTTATTCACCTCAAGATATTCGTTGGTGGAAATTTGTATGAGTTGGTCCAAGTCTTCTTTGACCTCCTGCCTGACTTGATTCCTACACTTAGCTTTGGTGGGTGAGCCAACAAAAGGGATGTTGTGTGATTTGACCATGAAATACACATTGTTGTATAATCGTGCACATGAAGCCTAGATATTCACGATGAATGAGAAAGTTTTTTGTTACTTTGAATGATCATCCACACTTGTGCTTTCTACAACTCTACTTGTTTCATTGTTTCTTTTGCCAATTTAGATTCTACCCCTTTGTATTGCATTAGCGACTCATGCATGGTAGAGATGGTTGTATGGAAAACCTTGAGATATTTAGAATTATCCTTTCACTTTTGTTGCATTTCATGCAAGAAAAAAACTACTTGATGCATGGTGATCAGCTCCTCAGAAAGGCTCTGCATGGTTTCTCCCAGTGTCAATACTTCAACGAGTATGGTTGTCTTAATTTCTTCCATGTATACCCGTGTGGGAGTTGAGTTTTCGACCTCTGCTTGGAGCTGCTCAATTTATTTCCTTGCAGACTACAAGTTCTTTTCCATTTGCCTATCTCATCCATGAGGTATACCATGTTTGACTTCATAGCACTTGCAAAGGCCAAGTTGGTTGCCACTATGACCTCCATATTTCTCCTGGTATCCATTAAAATCACCCCTTCTCTAATGAACGCATGAGATATAATAATATATCGAAAATGTTCCTTCATTTCTTGTACAATATTATTCTGAAGCTCAACGTAAGTTAGATTGTATGTCCATAAACAAACCATTATCAAGAGGAGAAATTTCCTCTTCTTTTCTTGGAGCTTCCTCTACTATCAGAGGAGGGGGGAACTAAATGGTTACGTGGCAAGTGCTCGACATGAGATAAAAATATTGGTTTAGCAGCTTCGGTTCCAACTCCATGTCTTGAATCACAATCAATTCCTCAATTTTCTGAGCAAGTTCCTTCTCCCACATCTATTTTATCTCCTCTTCCAGTAGGTGGTCGTGCTCTTTTTCCTCGGCTTGTTTTGTGTTTCTTCTTCTTCTTCTATTTTTCTCCTTTCTTCCTCCTCCTGTTTCTTCCTTTATTTTTCCAATATCCTCTACTCTTGTTCTTCCCTCAACTTCATCTTTTCATCCTCCTTCCTTTGTTTCCTCCTCTCTTCCTCTACTATAGCCACTTTCAAGATATTTTGATCTGCTTTCATCTTGTTTCTCTGCTCTTCCACTAGTTTGTTTGTAGCCATCCTCTTACCCTTTTCACAAAATAGGTTGTGCCTTTTTGTTGGTGTTTCATCTAGAGTGACTTCTTTATGACGAGTAACCTATGATGTTCCTGTGAAGCTAACTGGTTCGTAGGACTTGCAGGCATTGTAACAATTCTTCATTTCTTCCTGGGCCTATAAAATGTCTGCTTAGCCACCCAAAATGAATAATCACGTAGTGTTCTTTGCAGACATTCTAGCATTGTCTAGACTAAATTCCAAATGACTGAATGTGAATTTATCTATATTCTTACCTTCGGTGTCTAGGAATTTCAAATTATGGATCCCACACAATCGAATTTGTAAAGGAATAATAGGCCAAGGTGCCTTCTTCCTCCTATGAAAAACTTCTGATAACCCTATGGAGAGATGATAAGAGACTTCTTGAATGACCAACTTGTTAGTGGTGTACCTTGGTAGAAGTTGTGGAGACTTCTTACCCCCAAACACTTTGAGGAAGGTGCCATCTATTGAGGCAAACCAATCTATTATTTCTGACACTGCTTCCATTGCCCCATGGGACATGCAAGGTGGCTCTTTCTGAAATATCAACCTATAGAATTGAATGAGGAATTAATCGATCATATTGTTTGTTAGTCATTTATAACTTCACTTTGAAAGCAGTTTGCAGTAAATGTGCAGAGTTGGTTCTTTTGGTGACTAGGTCAAATTCATGCTGAGAAAAGAGTTTTGAGCACAGATTGCGTACAATAGGTAGGAAGACATGTAGAACCTAGCTTTCTTATGCTTGGGAAGGTTTCTAAAATTGTCTACATGGGTCCTCAATTATTGAGCCAACAAATCTAACTAGTTGAATGGTTTTCCTTCATTCACAGCATGGGTAAGAAAGAATGCCCAACCTTTAGGAAACGTCTCAGTGCCGCTGTAGCCTTAAATATGGAAGCATGGAATTATCAAGTACTATCAAGCCTTCTTGATGGATTTGGCCTTGTAGTGTTGGTGTGTGTTTGATTACATTTGGATGACTCTTTCACCCAACTTTTGATGATATCCTTTATGCTCAAGTAGTTGGTGACCACATAAATGTGGGAATCCATGTAAGATTTTGGCAACAACAAATGATGCATAATCTTAAACTCATGTGCCATAAAATATGAAATCTTTTCTCCACTGGCACTATTGAGAGTCAAGCTCTTGTTACCTATATGGAACATTATCCAGTTGAAAATGTTTACACATGGAAAAATTGGGTACCTGCATGCAATCTTATGTAATTATGACCTTCGGACATTGACATACACTTACTAATATTCTAGATGTTCTTTGAATCTTTTCATTGAGAACACCTTGTTCGCCTTCTGCCACGTAATCTATAACTCTTTCTCTATGAACAGTTGAGTATCTGAGTAAACTGGAAAATTCACATGAGTAATCTCAACTTCCTCCCTGGTGTTGCTCTCTGTAGTTTCCTTTGATACAAATCTCTTGGGAGCCATAGTAACAGTAATTGATCAAGGGACGTGCTCGAAAATTGCAGTACCTGTAGAAGAAAAATGCACTAATGGAAAACATAGATTACCTATGGAAAATTAACTCACAAAACAAGATCAAGGCAAGAACCACAAGAATGGGAGGGTAATTTGCACAATTTATGGGCTTGAGGGAAGGGACTACCCTCATGAACTGTGGATTTTGCAGTCTCAGCAATTAGGGGTGAGGCTAGATATTGTGGGATGCATTAGGGGAATTTTGAGGTTAAAATGGGCCTCCTAAATAAATTATAAAACAATATTGGAAGTAATAAAATAGGATTAGATTAACTCATCAAATTTTAGAAGGAAAAAAGAAAAAATCGTTTTTTCAACTCATATTTTCAACTTATCCCCTTACGGGTTTACTCAAATTTCGAGCAACAACATTCATTGGATGTGGAATTTGATTGGATGTGGAATTTGATTCCTCATCCAAGTATTGCCCATGTTGCATAATTTTGATGGACCCTCCTACACAAACAATGAGAAATACATGACAAACGTGATTGCAATCACGTTTTTTCATGTATTTCTCATTTTTCATGTAGAAAGGTGCATCAAAAGTATTCAACATTGGTAATCCTTGGATGAGGAATTAAACTTTACACCCAAGAAGTAATCCTGCTCTAAATTTGAGTAAAAATTTATAGAGATAAGTTGAAAATATGATTTGAGAAAATAGCTTTATTGGTTTTTATCTTTTTACTCCAAAAATGGCGAATCATCCCCCATGGTTGATATGATCATCTTGAATCATATTGGTTCTTATAACGTTTATTTCGGTTGTAAATTTCTCTTAGGAGGACCATTTTAGACCTCAAAATTCCCTTAATGCACAGTTTGAACCTCAAAAAATTAAGGGAGAGACTGTGCATTATGCAGTCTCTGTGCCCAAGGATGAAGCTTTAGCCTTTGATGACTAAGGGAGAGACTACGCATTGCATAGTCTTTGTGGACAAGGATGAGGTGTGTCAGCTCAAGGTTTCAACCTGTGTTTGCTTTCACACTCAACATTCTCTGTCCCTTGGCGAATGAGAAAATCATTTTATGTAAAATAATCTTGGTTAGATTGTACAATGTGCTATACTGGCAACTCGGTTGGTAGAAGGTTTATAAGATTTCGCTATTGGGGGAGGTCCTAGTGTCAAATCCCGCGGGACCCCTGAATTTGAGTTATTGTTATATAAATTTATTGTTGCGTTGTATTTTTCAGTTGTTGGCATGCGTGGTTGTTGGAATGGAGTCCTCGACTGGTCTCTAACCCACTGGGCTAGGCGGGTTCAAATCTCATTGGCCCCGCGTTTTATTTCAAATGACCGAATATGGTTGATCGTTGTTAAATGGTTGGCTGAATGGCTAATGCATATATATCACATATATATGAGGGTTGGGAGTGGCAAGGGTGGTGTCTTGACACCCCATTTTAATATTTTTTTTTATATATATATAAAAACACTTTGGTCCACAAACCACCGAATGGATTTTAAGGGTTATCTGAAAAATTAAGTAGGCAACAATTTCGCTAGTTCCAACCGCCAGAAACTGTCACCACCATGTGCTAAGTTATTGCCTTGTTCGTGGACACTAAATTTACTAGCTTCTACCACATTTAGTCATACCTTTCAATGTTACCAAACCTCCAAATTTAGTTGGCGCTCTTGTCAAATTTAGCCAATGGGCCTAGTTTGATTAAAACATTGACTAGTCATAACTTTCACATACAAACTCGAATTGAGGTGTCATTTGCATCATTGGAAATCTTGCGATGTGTTGTTCGATCTAACATTACTCTCATTATAATCTAATAAATTTTATGTTTTAACCTTTCATGAGCCCTCTTTGATCTTTGATTGTTTCCGGATCCACCTAGATCATTCCTCCCCATTGAGGAGCTTTTAGTACTCCAAAAGCATGAACATAATCTGTAATCTACTTTTCTCCCTTTTCTACACAATAATTTCCCTCGCATGCCACACTTCCTTCTCCTTCACCTTTATTCTTCGAAGCCATAAGTGATGAACCAACACCTACATGCTATGCAAATATGTAGTACAATCGTTACAAACTACATGTTCAATTAGATGACTGATCATTACCAAATCATTCCCCTACTTGCCAAGAGTTTATAAAACACTCTTTGGTCAAGTGTACATCATAATAGAAATCAATACCCCAGCTATAAACATAAGGCAAAAATCTTCATCATTTCTTTAATAAGCGATGGAAAACACATCACCACTTTTATAATTATATCGCAACACATGATTTACAAAATGTGGCCATGACAAGATATGGGATCTATTAAAACCATGTCTCACTCATCAAAGTGAATGGGTCATCTACTTGTGGTAGATTCGTTTGTTGAACAACTTCACCAGCTAGTTCCTACATGGGCGCTTTGTCCTTGAGACGTTTCTCTCGATGGAGCCTCCAATATGTGGATCTTTGATGTCTATCTTTATTTTATTGGCTACAAAAATTCATCTTCCTCCACACCTGCTTAACATTCTTCCTTCCCTGATCTGGTGAAGGTCTTTCATGTCTCGTCCTCTTTCTTGATGCAATTCTCTTCTAGCACTCGACAACCACATGGGTATGCAAACCACAAAACCTACAAGGTTTTCCATGCCATGATTTCTGCTCATCATTAACAATATGCTTGTAATCAAAATGAACTTTAGAATATTGAGACTTTTTATACCTCTCTTAGTTGTATCTAGTGCAATCCGAGTGATTAAAGCTTGCCTTGTCTCTTCCTTTGTAGGAATTTTGAGGTCTAAAATGGTCCTCCTAAGGAAATTATAAAATAATAGTGTAAATAATAAAATAATATTAGATTACATCATCAAATTTCAGAGGGAAAAATGAAAAAAAAATATTTTTTCAACTCGTATTTTCAACTTATCTCCCTATGGGTTTACTCAAATTTTGAGCTAGAACAATCCTTGGATACAAAATTTGATTCTTCATCAAAGGACTACCCACGTTGCATACTTTTGATGTACTCTTCTACACGAAAAATGAGAAACACATAAAAAATGTGATTGCAATCATGTTTTTTCATGTATTTGTCATTTTTCATGTAGCAGGGTCCATCGAAAGTAGGCAACATGGGTGCTCTTTGGATGAGGAATTAATTTTTTCATCCAATCAGTACTCCCACTTAAAATTTGAGTAAAACATTAGGGAAATATCTTGAAAATAAGAGTTGAAAAAATAGTTTTATTATTTTATTAATTTTTAATCTTTTTACATTTTTACTTCAAAAATGGTGAATCATTGCCCATGTAAACATCATCATCTTGAATCCTATTGGTTCTTATAAAGTTTATTTTGGTTGTACGTTTTTCTTAGGAGAGACATTTTAGACCTCAAAATTACCCTAATGAATGTTCACTATCATGGGAGGATTGTGGTGTGTTCCAACCATCATCTTTCCTCAATGGTTTTGCCAATGTCTCAGAATATTTTTCTACCTTAGAGAACTCTCCTTTAGTGTATCCCACCTTTGTAGGGAGTCTCAAGTTAGTTCCTGAAATGCGTGCCTCAATGCTTCCAATAGGAATACTGTGATGTGAAAATGAAATCGAAGAACAATTAACATTAATTATTAGTTGTTGTTTTTGAAGCCAGTGATGATGGCTTTACCAAGCCTTCACTACACTTCAACTTTTCCAAGGCCTCTTCCATGGATCGTAACTGAAGCTGCAATATCTGCATCTAATTTTTCTCTACTTGTAGAAGTCTCCTTAATTCAACATTATCTTCTTGAAGTTTGTGATTGATATCCTCACTTGAATGATGAGAAGGTGATTAAGAAGATAAATGTTCACTCAAGGAGTTAGATGGAGCATCTTCCTCTACTCTTTGTTTCTCCTGTTCCTCTCTCTCTATTTTCTCATCATAATCTGCATACATTACATCTACCATGTGTGCCATACTAAGGAGGCCCTAGTAGAGATCTCTTTTGTTCTCCATTTTCCTTCTTATTGCACATTGAATCGTTGGTTATCATTCACACTCACAATTCACATCAACAAGAAGATCGCTCTGATACCAAACTTGATATGGATCTCTCAGCTACTAGAATTAACCAAGATATTTTACTTCTATGATGTTAGAAGAATTGCAGTGAAAGAGTATGAAAAATCACATGTACATACTTTAAGGAAGAGGAAACATAACGAAAAACATAAAATCAAAAAACATAGACAAGTTGATAATGGATTTCACTGAGTGTGGGTTACATCTTTGGTCCCAATGTCAAGAGTGGGGAGGATTCTTCATTAAATGTTGCAAGATAAAGATGAGTACATGGTGTATGATTTCTCATTACAAGGATAAACTCCCTCAAGTAGAGTGGAATGTCTCTCCATCAGACGTTCTCCTATAGGAACTCTCAGACATGTGGGCCCTCCTTTAGCATGACAAGGTATATAATTCTCACATGAAGTGGCATACAAGTATCCGCTAACATAATGGTAAACAAGGATATCAACATCAAAATCATCATCTCATAAAATCAAACGAAATACATGGAATCACTACATCATATACCTCCATTTTCGTGGTTGGCCTAAAAATGTAAAGATATGTTGAAGAAATGGACTTCAACATTGAATACATGGTGTGAAATCATGACAAATGACTGTAAACTCGACCCCTTTCTAGCACTATCAAAATATGGACCCATTGGAATATGAAATATTCCTTCTTGCTAGTTGAATGGAATTATCTTGCTTAGATGAAAAATATAACTTCACTGCTCGACTCCATGTGAAATTCTGAGTAAAATGAATATGAAGTCAGCCTAGTTCTGAAACTATCAAAATTCAACCCTTGGTGAATCTTTTAGATTCCTCATGATTCCACAAATATTACTCTATGCATGTTGACTAAAGTTATGCAACTTAGATCAGAAACTCAATCTCACCATCAAACTCCTGGCAAAATTCTGGTTCATTTGAGTATGAACTTGGCATGAATTCGAAACTGTGAAATTTTGGCCCCAAGGGAATATTTTAGATTCCTCACGATTCCGCAAATATTCCTCTCTGCAAGTTGATTGAATATTTTCTACTCATATGAGAAAACTAATTACACCATCAGATCCCTTGCAGAAAACTAAGAAAATGAGTATAAAGTTGATATACTTCTGCCTCTATCAAAAATCAGCCTCCAAGGGAATCTTTTACATTCTTCATGATTCCGCTAGTCAGGGTTCCACCTCAATTTGTGTGTCGGCTCAAGGATTCGTCCTGCATTGGGTTCCATGCTCACACTTCTCTCTCTTGGGCTGAATGAGAAAATTGCTTTATATAAAAGAATCCTGGGGAGATTGTACAAAGTGCTCCGCTAGCAACTCGGTTGGTGAAGGGTTAATAGGATTTCATTGTAGGAGGAGGCCCCGGGGTCAAAGTTTGTGGGACCCCTGAATGGGAGTGTCTGTTTTATAATTTGTTTTGGCACATTGTATTTTTTAGTTGGCAACATGTGTGGCTATTGGAATGGGATAGTTGACTGGGAGATGACCAACTAGGTAGGGCGGGATCAAATCCCACCAACCCAACGTTTTATTTTAAACGACCATATATGGTCGTCCATTGTTAAACGATTGGCCGAATTGCCAATGTATATATATCATATATATATTGGGGTGGGGGATGGTGGTCCACCACCCTGTTTATATATATATTTTTAGATATAAAAACACTATGGTCAAAAAAACCACTGGAAGAATTTTAAGGGTTACCGGAAAAATTAAGTAGGCAACAATTTCGCCAAGTCTGGACACTAGAGACTATCTGAGTGCCCAATTGTTCCCTTGTTAATGCCGCCAAATTGAGTGGCTTCCACCAAATTTAGTTGAACCTCCAATTTTAACGGACCTCTAAATTTAGGTGGCACTCCTGCCAAATTTACTGAATGGGCCTAGTCTGACCAAAACTTTGATTGGGCACAACTTTCAGATACGAAATTGGATTGAGGTATCATTTGCATCGTTAAAAATATTGCGATAGTATATTTTATCTAACCCTAGTCTCATTGCAATCTAGGAAATTTTATTTTTGAACCTTTCCTGAGCCTTCTTTGATCTCTAAGTCTTTCTGGAGCCACCCGGATCAAGAGAAGTGTTGAAAACTGTAGTACCTATAGGAGAAAAATGCACTCATGGAAAATATATATTAGCTCAAGAAAAATAAATCAAAAATAAATATCAAGGCAGCAAACACAACACTGAGAGGTAAAACTTTGTAATTTCTCAGCTTGAGGGAAGGGACTAGCCTCATGAACTGTGGATTGTGTAGTCTCATGTTGAATTTCCATGATCTTGGGTCTATGTTAGAGTCTTAAAATCACTGATGCTATGCAATCAAGAATATCAACCATAAAATACTTTTCATAGAGGAAATATAAAGCAGTAAATCACACATGCACAAATATATACAGTTTTTAACAAATTGTACAAAATGTACAACCCCAATCTTCGTTATATTAAACCAAAATATGAATAATACAAAATATATGTTATACAAGATGCAGTGACAAACTTCGTTGCATCTTGTATGCCATATCTTGTCTTGTCGATCTTTCACATCTATATTGCTCTCTAGCTTCCCCTTAGTGTTTCAAACGATAACACATTGAGATTCCAGGAGGGTTGCTACCTAACACTGCTCTAAGTCACTTTTGCTGCAATGAACACTGGATGATCCAATATACTCTCTGGGTAGGTCTACTTCTTGAGCTCCATTTTTCTAGGTTAGTAGTGACCTTTTTCCATTGAGTTGTTGCACTTCGGCACCAATATTCACCCAACTCCTCTTCATCACTTCAAGATAGCTTGTCTAGAGCTACTTTGGGTAGGCAACACACTTCCCTCCACCAGATCAATGACACACAAGCCTCCAATGCATAATATGCTTCTAATTTAAGCCTTCTCACCACCCAAGTCAACTCAAACTTCAATATCCTGCAATACTCTAATCGAAAAATGATCCAAAAATCTCAGACCCAACACTTAGAAGATGCACCTCCAACTCATTATTTTAAGGTCTACTACATATCCTTCATCTAGGCCTAGTTAGGGAACAAACCAGTCATTATTCCAACCTTGTTTCTCTTCTCATAATTGCACCAAATTATGCATCTACCCTTTTCTTGAGAGGCCGAGGATGACTGCTCCAAGTCTGGGTTTCTCAGCCCTCAAACAACCCTCAGCCTACCTTTAATATTCTACGCATGCTACAACTGGCTCCTTCGAGAGCATGTTTGTTTAGGGTCTTCCCACCCTTTTCCTACCTTGAATACATTATTCCCTACCTCATCCCTCTTGCAAAGCCCATCGGTCCTCGTATGAACACCTCGGCCCTCCCAAAATGACCCAAAGACAATCTCCTTTCCTCATTGTTCTTGATGTCCACTTGTTGCAGCTAAACAAAAAATTATCCTCCCTCTATGAGCTCTTTTCTACTTGTCTATGTTGTGCATTTGGATGAGGAATAAGTTCTCCACTTCACCTTTATATATATACACAAAGAGGGCTTCACGAATTCATTTGAAGAGACATGTCCCTTGGAAAAATTCCTCAAGCCTACATGACTTTCACTGTCCATAATTAATTGTCAACTTCATAAATTCATATATTTGTTTCTAGAAATATGATTTGAGTGATCTTTGGAGCATTGGAATCAACACACCAATCTCTATCACCTCATATTTTCTCATGCTTAAATTCATCATGGTTTTGACCCAAATCTTGATGGGTGCAAAACCCGTGCCTTAGGTTCCAAGCCCACAAGTGACCCTTATGGGGCATTTCCCTCCAAACCCTAAACCCTAGGGCTTGGTGTACCTCCCAAGATACAAAACTCAACACACCCTCTTAGTGAGGGATATGCTTCCAAGATTAGGAAGTAACTCATCATCATCGTCACTACTCATAATTCTTTCCAAGCGCTTGGTCCTCACAATTGCAACAATCCATGTATAGTGAACTACGCCCTTCTCAAAAGTTTCACTCTCACTGGAAGGATCTTGTTTCTTCTTCTACTACTAGATTACTTTGTAATCTCTCCATGATTCCATATTGGTAGTTGTAGGATCAGTATTGCTCCCCACTAGCCATCCCCTCTTCTTGGGCTACAAAGTCTCCCTCTGAACCTGCAAGTTCCCTCTCAAACTTGATTCCATATGAGCCTCTGGAACTTGGAATTTATTCTCTAGAAAGTGTATCTTATTCTTGGGAGATTGTACCTACTCATTTGAAGCCTGCACTTGCACATGAACTTGCTCATGCTTCATTGGAACTTGCACCTTCTCCACTTGCTTCTTTCCATGATCCATAGGCTTTCCCATCAACCTGTATAGACCATTCTCTCCAACTTTGAGTACATTCCCATCAGACTTATAGCCTCTGGGCCTGAGTCTTGCCTTCCCATCCTATAACAAGACCTCAAATTCATTTCTCTCAATCATCGAGATGGAAATCACACTATATCTTAGTCCTAGTACAAACAATACAGCCTTGACCCGTGTCACACATCCTGTCTCCATCTTGAATGACACTATAGAAAATCTTGTAGATTCACAAGCTCATGCCATGTACTAAATAAAAATAAAAGAACCTACCTCTACCTTCAACCAATGAAAGACAATAGATCGATGAATACATTAATCGACAAAAGGAAGACAAATTAGTGGAAGATAACATAATAAATATCCGAGGAAGGCCACAACTCAAAATCCCACGATCTGTATTTCATGTATCATAAATCCAAGATGAGAATACAATGCTTTTTCTGAAAACAAGAATCACACCACTCAGTATAATCAATCTCCAACTCATAAGCAAACTCTTGGCCAACACTTAGCCAATTATGCTGCTCTCCAAGCCCCTATTTCCTTGCTTAATTACTATTGCTCAGTAGCCCATATTAATGGGAACAAAATGCATCCAAAGTTGTGCAATCCCTTCAAGGTTCAAGTCCTGATTGCATGCATTATCTATACAACTCAGTAAATCATACAACTCATAGTACAATGTCCCCGCACTGTAGTATCAACTGGGTCTTTCTCAAAATCAACATGCATGAGTTTCTGATGAGGGAAAATTTAGTTAACTGGAGTAGCACTAGTTAATGCATTAGTACACCAACTGACTGTTAACTCACTATTAGTTCCTCAAACAATTTGGAACTTATTTAACTGAACTGAACTTAGTAAACTGAGTTGTCTAATTAAAACTCACAATTAACTCATAATTGACCCCTATAATATAGGTAGAACATATACATGACTTAAGAAAGATTTCCAGCTTGAAATTCCTAAGATAATTAATTTAATTAAACTTAATTAAAAATTTATAAGTTTCTATGAGAATAGAATTCAATTTTAATTCTCAGCTTAATTCAAGCACAAATTAAACTAGAATTTCTTGTTGCCATTTCTCAATACTCCCTCTCAATAAGAACGAGATTATCAACTACCCTGATCCTATCTCTGTGAAACTCAAATTTACATCTTGACAATTCCTTTGTCAAAATTTCAACATCTTTCTCCTCTATGGGAATGTACTCTAACAACATAATCTACCTCAATACGGAATCTCTGAAATGATGATATCTGATATCAATATGCTTGGGCTGACCATGAAAAACTATAGTTTCAAAGAGTTTGATAAGACTCTGATTATCACGGTAAATCATAGTTGGATCCATCTGCCGACCAAACAAACAAACTAGGATCTTCCTCATCAAGATAGCTTCACATGCTGCCTGACTCGCGGCCATGTACTCTGCCTCTTCTGAACTGAGTGCAACTGATCTTTGTTTCGTGTTGTACCAAGAAACTTCTGCTAATGAAATACTGAGGATCCCTCCTAATGTGATCTTCTATCGGATGGACTCCCTATCCAATTTGCATCAGTGAAGCCTTTAAGCTTCACTCCCTCTGTCTATCTGTAGCATAATACATACTGAGAAGTTCCCCTGAGGTATCTCAACACATGTTTTTTGCCTTCGAGTACAACTTGGTAGGCATAACCATCAGTTGACTAAGATGGTTAACTTCATAGTACATATCCAGTCGTGTGTTCATAGAGTACATGATTAAACCCACAAGCTACCTATAAACAGTAGCTTCCTGTACTTCCCTTGAAGTAGCATGTTGCTTCCTCTAGTTACTTGCTAGAGGAGTCTCCATGGGTTTGTTATTCTCCATGCAGAATATCCTGAGTATCTCGTTGGAATACCTTCCCTGAGACACAAAAAACTCCCCATATCCCTACCATACTTCCATGCTTAGAAAGTAATGCATGAGCCCCATGTCCTTGATCTTAAACTATCTTGCAATGTCCTCCTTGCAAGATTTGATTAGATGATCATCACCTGTTAGTATGAGATCATCAATATAAACAAAAATGATCAACAACTTACCTTACATGACTATATGGTATATGTTCACATCCGCTTCACTCTTCGTGAAGCCCAACCCAGTGAAGTAACTATCTATCCTGATGTTCCAAGAATGGGTTGCTTGCTTCATTCCATAATATGCTCTCTTGAGCCAGCACACATGCAATTCATTGTCAAAGGTTGCAAAAACTTCAGGCTTCTCTATCTACACCTCTTCCTCAAGCATTCCATTAAGGAAAGTTGCCTTCACATCCATGTGATGTATCTTCCAACCCATCTATGTTGATAGTTCTAATATAGATCTGATTGACGAGTAACTTGAAACAAGAGCAAAGGTCTGATCATAGTCAATCCCCTCTACATGTGAAAAGCCACGGGCCACAAATCCAGCCTTATGCTTCTCCATAATACCATATGTAGCTTGCTTTACTTTGTAAAAATAACGGGAGCTCACCACTAACTTGTTCTCCAGTCTCGGGACCACATCCCAAACACTGTTACGAAATATGGAGTCATACTCCTCCACCATGGCATCAACCCAAACTGGCTGTTGCATTGCTTCCTAAAAGGAATATGGCTCTGACACAAACCATTCACCCATAAGATCCATGTATCTAGTGTCCCTCTCAGGTGACCTCTTATGCCTACACTAATAAGTGGGTGCTCCCACATTCTCCCATGCATCATCCACAATATGTCAGCCTCTCTAGTGGGCTTTCTTCCCTCTATGGAAGACTCTACTTGAGTGGATGTCTCCACTCTTGGATCCTCTGCATGTGGATGCTCCACATCAATATGAGGCCTCTCAATGTTAGGAGCTAAAATATCCTTATCTGCATGTAGCTCAAGTTCCCTCTCAAGGAAAAATCGCATGGCCTTCTCCTCATTGAATCTAACATCCCTGTGAACCATTGTCATCCTACTGGTTGACAAGTACACCTAATAGTTGTGAGGTGTCTCATTTTAAACCACAAATTTCCCCAACTCTATTTTCGACTCAAGCTTCTTCCAAGCATCTTTGGTCACATGGAAATATACCGATGACCCAAAAATACTGAAGTGACCCACATCTGGCCTCTTACCAGAATAAGCCTCCTCTAGTGTCTCGATCTCAAGTATCTAATCTGGGCTATGATTCTGAACATAAACCATTGATGCATGCCTCAGCCCAAAAGTGTAGTGGTAGACCTTGATCATGTAAAATTACCCTTGCTTCCCCTACTATTCTTTTGTTCTTCCTCTTGACCACCCCATTCTGCTGAGGGTTATGGGGTGTCGTCAAATCCCATTTTAATCTCTTTCACTGCACAAAAGTTATTAAACTCATTTGAAACATACTCACCACCATTATCATTCCATAGAGATTTAACCTTCTTTCCCAAATCTTTTCCCACCAATGCTTTAAACTCACAAAAGCTTTTGAAAGTTTGATCCTTTTTCTCGATGAAAAATATCCAACATTTATGAGAATAGTCATCAAAAAATATAACATAATACCTGTGCTTGGCCATGGATGTTGTTGAGAATGGTCCACACATATCTGAATGGACTCTCCTTCGAATAGCCTCTGCTTGACTGTCTTGATTGTGAAAGGAAGACTTGCTGTATTTTACCAAAGTACACCCCTTGCATGTATCAACTTGCTCAATCATACCTCTAGGAAGACTGGTAGAGATCTGCTGCAATATCTTCAAACCCCATGATGAAAGTGGTCCAATCGTCTGTGCCACAACTCGCCAACATCTTGACTCTACACCCTTTCTACTATTGAGCTCAAAGAATCACACACATCTACCTCCAATTTATAGACATTCTTTACCAGAGTCCCTATCTTCTTTACCTGACCCATGGCTATGTGTTGAAGGAATGCCTTTCCTTTTGAGAATATCACAACATAGCCTCTATCCTCAAGCATGGAAACAGATACAAGTTTTTCTTCATCACCGGCACATACATAACATTCTTCAAGGTGAGTGGATCCCCATGGTCCCTCTGAAAAGTAGTCATGACCAATGCAGTAAAACTATACTTCCCGTTGTCACCCATCTCGATATGCATATGGAGATCTTTCTTCTCTAGGTCAGTGAATAACTCTTTATCGCAAGTCATATGTAATGGAGCTCCATTATATAAGTACCATACGATTCCCATCATTGATGACACCATGCATGCAATGAGGGAAAAGTTCAATTCTAATTGAGAGGCCAATGCCTCACCTGTCGCTCCTCCTAAGGACTTCTTCTTAGACTTCTTGAGTGGAAAATTTGTAGCAAATTGGCCCAACTCATTGCAGTGAAAGCAATTAACTTTCATCATGTATTTATTTTTACCTCCATCATAATAATATGGTTTGGAATGGGAAATTTTCCCTTTCCCATTCTTTGCCTTAATCACTAAGGCACAATTCTCTTCATCATCAATCTTTGATGAAGAGCCATCCATGGTGCTCCTCCTCCATCAGATCCAACCATAGCCATTCCCAATCTGGCAGCTTCTCCCTACCATTGACAGAGTCTTGATAACTATTCCAACTCCTTGGGAGTCCTAGAAGAGCAAGACTCGCCATATATTCCTTGGAAACCGTGATTCCAACAGTTCCATGTTCATCATGACATTGAGTGAACTTGGTCAATTATTTTGAAATAGACTCGCCTTTCTCCATTTTGATTTTTCGAAGCTTGTTCTTCAGTGCCAATTTCTTTTAATTACTGTTATTTTGATACAAGTTTGTCAACTTTTTTCACATAGCATACATATTTTCCTTGCCATGGAGACTCGAGACAATGTGGTTTCGAACTCCCTCAAGGATTATCTACCTCACCTTCACCACACATTTCTTCCACTCAGCCAAATTTTGTGCATCTAATGTTGTTGGCTTAGGGATTTCTTGATCAATGAATTCCTTCAAGCTATTATCCACTAGGAAAACCTCCATTCTATCCCTCCAAGCTATAAAATTTGAGCTTCCATCCAAGGCATACTCGAGCCACAAACCATAGAACGCCATCCACTGATACTGAAGTATGTATTGCAAATTCCAATTTCACCTATAATCCAAAACTCAAAACTTCAAAATCTCCTCTAGCATATTGTTCTCGGCTTTGATACCATGTAGAAAATCCTATAGATTCACAAACCCATGCAATGTACTAAAGAAAAAGACAAGAATCTACTTCTACTTTCAATCGACAGAATCCAATGGATCAATGAAAACAATAATTAACAAGAGGAAGACAATTCAATGGCATATAACAAAATAAATATTTGGGGAAAGCCACAACTCAAAACCCCATTACCTATATTGCATTTATCATAAATCTAAGATGAGAATACAATGCTCGTTCTCACACGAACAATCCCACCACTCAGTGTAATCAATCTCCAGCACACAAGAAAACTTTTGGCCAACACTTGGCCAATTCTATTGCTCTCCAAGCTCGTATTTCCTTGTGCAATTCCTATGGCTAAATAGCCCCTATTAATGGGAACACAATGCATCCAAAACTGTGCAATCGATTCAAGGTTCAGCTCTTGATTGCATGCATGATCTATACAACTCAGTAAATCATACAAATGATAGTACATTGTCCATGCACTCTAGTCTCAACTCGACCTTTCTCAAAATCAAAATGCATGAGTTTCTGATGAGGGAATCTTTAGTTAACTGGAGTAGAACTAGTTAACGCATTAGTGCAGCAACTGACTGTAAACTCACTATTAGTTCCTCAAACAATTTGGAACTAATTTAATTGAACTTAACTCAATAAATTGAGTTATTTAATTACAACTCACAATTAACTCATACTCAACCCAAATAGTATAGGGAGAACATATATATGACTTCATAAAGACTTCCAACTCGAAAATCCTAAGCTAATTAAGTTAATTAAACTTAATTAACTATTATAAGTTTCTATGAGAATAGAATTCATTTTTAATTCTCATTTTAATTCAAGGACAAATTAAAATATAATTTCTTGATGCCATTTCTCACCAGGCACAACACCTAATCCTTGAATCTCCAGCTGACTCTTGTCACCTTGTGAAACATTAAGTCCCATTCATTTACTCCTAAAGACCTCATGTGACCCTATCATATGCTTCATTCCACCACTGTCCATGTACTATCCATCCTAATCGATAGCAGTCTATGAGAAATGAGAAGCATAGCAAAGTCCTCCTCTTCCAATCTCCTTGTGAGATAATCTATCTTAGATGATGTGGCAACACCGATGACCTTCTTTCCTTTGCTCTTTTCATCATCTCCCTTCTTCTTCATCGTACATATTGATGAATAATGAACCATTTTTCCATATTTGAAACACTTGACTTTACTAAAGTCCTTATTTTTCTTTCCCTTCATTTGTGCTACAAGTTCCACATCATCATCAAAATAATCCTTCTTCTTTCTCAATGAAGTCATCCCACATCCTATCCTAGTTTGGTAGCTTCTCTCTAGTGATGATTCCTTTGATGAAGGGCTTCCATTCCTTGGTGAACCCTTTCAAGGCAATCCTTACCATACCTCAATTTGAGACAGTCAAACCGATGACAACAAGCTCATCTTTGACCTGAGACAATCTAATCAGATAAGAGGTCATGATTTTGCCATCTATCATCTTCATGGAATTCAACTTATCCTCCAATACCAATACCCAGTTCTCGTTCGTATTTTGGAAAAAATTCTGAAGGTTCATCAACATCTCATGTGCATTGTTCTTCCCAGACAAATGAGGTATTAGGGCATACTTTACACAATCTAGGATGATAAATCTCACCCTCACATCTAAATATTCATATATTTCGAGCTCCTTAGGGTTAGTTGGCTTCTTGATCTCTTTCTCAACAAACTGCTACATCTTGTTGACCTTCAAGACCAAATTGATCCTTTCCTTCCAAGTATTATAGTTAGACACCCCTCCAATCTATCCTCATATAGGAGACCTATGTGTAACTTTGTCATTATAGTGAACCGTTAACTTACAATGTGACCAACTCCCTCTCACACTATAATTCATTGTTCACAACTCTGATTTACTTACTTCCAAAGTAGTCAAACACGCTATGATACGATGTTGAATTTCCATGACCTTTGATCTAGGTTAGAGTCTTAAAATCAGTGAAGCTACCAAACCAAGAATCTCAATTATAAATTACTTTGCACATCGGAAATATAAAGTAGTAAATCACACATGCACAAATATACACATTTTTTAACAAATTGTATAATATGTACAACCCCAATCTTCATTATATTAAATCAAATTTGAATAATACAACAGTATATGGTATACAAGATACAATGACAAGCTTCATTGCAACTTCAATGTCGTATCTTTTCCTACCGGTCCTTTGCTTCTGTACTACTCTCTAGCTTCCTCTTAGTCCTTCGAAGGAAAACACATTGAGACTCTAGAAGGGCTTCCACCTAACACTGCTATAAGTCGCTTATGGGGCAAAGAAAATAGGTTGATCTAATCTACTATCTGGGTAGGCCTACTCCTTTATCTCCATTCTTCCAGTCTAGCAATCACCTTTTTTCATCAAGGTGCTACACTTTGGCACCAATATTCACCCAACCTTTAGCTCCTCTTCATTATTCCAAGGTATCTCATCTAGGGCTACTTTGGCTAAGCAACACATTTCCCTCCACCAGATCAATGGCACCCAATCCTCCATCATGGAATCTACTCCTAATTGAAGTCTTCTCACCAACCAAGTCAACTCCAATACAAGTCTTCCACAAGTTGCAATACTTTGATCCAAAAATGATCCTCAAATCTCGAATCCAACACCTATAAGATGCACCTTCAGTGCATTGTTTTGAGGCTTACTACATATGCTGCAACTAGGCCTAGTTAGGGTAGAAAAAAATCCATTTTCTAGACTTGCTTATCTGCCCATAATTGCATGAAAGTATGCAAATTCCCTTCTCTTGAGAAGTCAAGGAGGGTTGCTCCAAGTCTGGGTTGTCCCAACCCTCAACCAACCCTCTTCCTACCTTCAATTGGCTACGACATGCTACAACTGGCTCCTTCAAGCTTGAGACATGCTTGTTTAGGGTATGCCCACCCTTTTCTTGCCATCAAAACAATCTTCCATACATTGACCCTCTTGCAAAGTCCATCAGTCCTCTTAACAACACCTCTGCATTCTTGAAATGACCCAAAGACAGTCTCCTTTCCTCATTGTTCTTGAATTTCACTTACTGCGTCTAAAACAAAAAAATTATCCTCCCACTATGAGCTCTTTTCTCCTTATTTGTGTTTCACAATTAAATAAGGAATAAGTCCTCCACATTACCTTTATATATACACATAAATAGGACTACACGAATTCATTTGAGCAGACATATTTGTTGGATGAATTCCTCAAGCCTACATGAATTTGATTCTCCATAATTAATTTTCAACTTCAAAAAATCATATATTTGTTCCTATAGATTTGATTTGAGTGATATTTGGAGAATTGGAATCTACACGCCAAGCTCTATCACCTCAAATTTTCTCATGCTCAAATTCATCATGGTTTTGGCCCAAATCACAAAGGGTACACAACCCCTTCATTAGTTTCCAAGCCCACAAGTGACCCTTGTGGTGCTTTACCCTACAAACCCTGAACCCTAGGGCATGGAGTACCTCCCAAGCTACAAAAATCAACATCTCAGTAGTCAGGGGTGAAGCTTGAGGCTAGATATTATGCAATGCATAGTCTCAGCCTCAGAAGACTAAGGGAGAGACTGCACATTCCACAGTATCTATGCCCAATGATGAGGCTTGAGCCCTGGGATTGCGTAATGCATAGTTGGGCAAGCCAAGGACCATGCATTGTGTATTATTATAGGCTAGGCCTAAGGTTTAATACTTGCACTTGCACAGTGCCTAGTTGAATATGGCAACTGTTGGCCAAGTGAATGGTGGATCTGCATAGGGAGAGGATGGGAAAGTGGAAGGTATGAGTGATGGTGAAAGTAAGAGTGAAAATTTGAATAAGGAAAGATAAACAACTAAATATGAAGTGCAAAATATCAACATGCAAAAGGAAAACAAACATGCATGGGGAGTCATCGAAATGGTGACCACTAATGGACAAAAAAAAGAAATCTGATGTGACATTTGTAAAATCTGAATGACAGACTTAACCAACACTTGTATAATCTAATATAAGATAAAACTATAGAAATTATGAAAAGATACAAGAAAATAAACACTCATAGAAGAGAAACAACAAAAAGCGACAAAAAAAGCAACAAAACATGACAAAACCAAAACTCACCCAGAAAACGGCCGCAAACTCAACTGAAGGTTCCATGATATCTTTGGGAAGGCTATAGCTCTAAGATCGAGTTTGAAAATGAGAACTAGAGGAGTCTATTATATAGATCTAGGCTGGTTAGGGTTTTTGATGCAGATGCCTAAAATCAATGAAAAAGTGACACTTGGGAGAGAGTCTAAAAATAACAACTCGTGCAACTCTTCAGGAAACCAATTGATCGCTCCATATTTTCTAAGGATTTATTTTTTATTTTTTATTTTCCAAGAACATGCCATTCACACTGCCAAGAAGTATTGTGCAATTCCCAACCAAAGGGGATTGGGAAACTCCTTAACTGAGTGATTTGTGCAGTTCTTGAGAGTAGGTGAATCTTTGCACAATTTCTGAGCTCAAGATCGGGTTGTCTCCTAGAGTTGTGCTATTTTTGAGCTCATGGCTAGCTCGCCTCTCTATATTGTGCAATTTATATCCTCAACACTGGCTTTCCTTCCGATATTGCACAATTTTTTAAGGGAAGATTGGGAAAATTGCAAACTCAAGGTAAGAGATAGCTTTTCATCTGAAAAGTATCAAATTAGGATCAAAACAACACATCACAAGCACTGCATGAAAATATAAATATTGATCATAACATGAATACTTGACGAAAATGAATGAAAACCTACTATGGATAGAAGGGAGGCTCTTTGGAGGGTGGTTGTGGCAGAGATAACAGATGGCAAGCAAAATATTATTATAATAAAATCTATATTTACAATAATTTCTTTCTCTATTCTCTTTTTTTATGTCAACATGCATAATCTATATTTTCGTTCATTACTTTGGGATCATGTATAGTATATATTATCCTGGAGTACTTTGGGATCTACATCTGGCTTATAACCATGTAATATCTTTAATAATCATGAATTGTGTTAAAAAACCAAATGCATTGAATAAAAAAAAAACCATTAGTGAAAAAAATACTAAAGCTACAAATGACTACCAATGTTAGAATATTACGGTATTGATCATGTTCAATACAGGAGGATTGTAAAACATGGAAATGCACCATGAACATACCTGAAATGAATTAGCAGTAAGATCTGGAAGCAGTTTACGAAGAAACAAAGTACTTTTTTCCACAAGGCATCTTTGACAATTTGAGGGTAATTAGGGTATTGCTCTTTGATAATATAGAAGAGATGATCCAAAGTGTGGAAAGGAATGAACAAGTACATATAACTGAAATAAAATTGTAGAAGACCTATGAAAACAACTTAGAATAAATAAACTACTTTGGCCCAAGGCTAAAAAATAAAGCCATGATTGGAGAGATGGATTTTCTTTCAGCTAGTGAGATACTAATAGTTGAGAATCCCAAAAAGATTCCTTTGAAAGAATCCATATGAAGAATAGAAACATAAACTTCAAGATATCATCTTTAGTTGAGAAAAGTATTGATAATAATACCCACCTACAGGCCATCTCCCATACAATAAAATAAAAAAATCTTGCCCACTAACTCGAGAATGCCCGTAGGGGACATTAGCATTTAATAAAGAGAAGTTGCAATATATATAT